>KN490997.1:9850-21189 GCA_000787155.1 Scartelaos histophorus | reverse complement strand
TACACAATGCACATTTTTTCAATATTTTTTGATTAAGATACACTACGTAACTTTTCAGCTGGGGGTCTATTACCTGCTTGTTTCCACGGAGATGTCATTGTTTTGCTTAGAATGTTCCACAGCGTGACATTAAACAGCTCTACTTTGCATTTATTCTATTACAGATTGTAATTGAATTAAGCTAAAAATATTTATAGCTAAAAAATATCAAAAAAATCAGGAATTCTGACTATGAGTGGAGTCGCCTCTCCACAGATCTGACCTGCAACTTGGTCTGGCTTGGTCTCCATGACGATAGAAAAGTTTAATACCATACTGTGAAACATTTCAGAGCAAGTAATAATGTTTCCACAGAGAATTTATCATTTGACGGACCGTCCACCAGAAAAGTTAGACAATGCACCTTTAACTTACCGTAATATCCGGACTATAAAGTGCAACTGAATATAAGCCGCATCAACAAAATTTCTACTACATTTCAGATTTGTACATATATAAGCCGCACCTGAATATAAGCCGCACCTGAATATAAGCCGCAGGTGTCCACGTCGTCAAAAACATTATCAAGTTCGCTCCGTCTGCTCTGTCAAAGTGCAAGAAAAAAGTAGCGGCTTATAGTCCGGAAATTACGGTAAATGAAATGTGCTAAAAATACGTCGAAACGAAACGATTTCAACTTTTTTTTTTTTTTTTTTTTCTTTACTACTTTTACTTTTCAGGCCTGTTATGCAATGTATGTATGCAAGTGTAGTGAAGTAAAAGTAAAATACAGATACCTCAAAATTGCACTCAAGTATTGCACTTTTACTTTTGTACTTCGTGAACTTCCGGCACTGCACATAAGCGCCAGAGTACGAAACGGCACCAGCCTTTACAATGGTTCTATTTACAAACACTAAAGAATCCATACGTCCCCACTCAAGTCCATTCAAATGCATCTGAGTACGTGGATTTAGCTCGCCCACGCCGTCGCTGTGTTGTGCGGCGTCGGTGTCGCCATTTGCCTGTTCCGCGGAGGACTTTGATGTACCTTTTTGAAAGCCGCTTCAAAGCTGAGGGACCAGAGCCGGTTTGATGTGTTCCCCAAGCAGACGAGGCAGAGGAGGCGGTAAATATGACGGGCTTTTTATGGCGAGGCCCAAGAACCAAGTGCCGTGGTCCGCCGTGGTCACCGAGCTAAAAGCAGCCGGCGGTTTTGAACAAACAACCCCTGCGCTTTGGGGAAGGTAAATACTTGTACATAAATAACCGCTAAGGGTATGTTTGGAGGATGTAAAAAATTTGGAGAGCTTTGGAGATGATAATAAAGATTTAATGAAATAAAACACAACTCCGGGTATGTTTTTGAGGAAGTAACAACATTATAAAACGACTTAAAGCTCAAAGAGTCAATTTCACAAAATATGGGACCATTAAAGACACTGTACCTGAATTTTTACAGTTTTAAAAATGTGAAAAACACAATTAGTTCCTTTCAAAAGTTATTCCTCACTTACTGAACACATTCTGAGCCTCGACATGTTTCGGCCGCTGCTCCTTCCATTTTCAGAACCATCGGTTAGTAGAGAAACGTTTTAAATTGAGTTGTTTTTGTTGTTTTAAAACTTTGGCGATTTGTAGAACGTCAAGAAATCATCCGGCTGTTTTTGAAAACGGGAGCAAAATATTATCAACTTAACGGGCACAGTTATCGGCGCCTTATTAATTCACATGAGCAAAATTACCATATTTATTCATATTAAAAATTAAGTCTGTCAAATCATTTTTCAGGTCTCAAGAGGCAGACTTTTCTAATTATACCTCATTACAACTGCCTGGACAAAACCACACACTTTGAAAAGCAAAGACCGAATACTCTGAGGATTTGAATATAAAATAATATGTGAAATATTTCTTGCGAATACACTGTAAGATTTCACTTTTTGAATACCAGCCTCAATTGTTTCACTTTATGAGGTTTGGCAAATGCTTTTTTACCGAGATGAGAACATGAGCCATTTGAAAGTCTTGATGTGAGCCAAGACTATTACAGTGATAAATAAGATCAAATAGAACCCTCGTTTTTTTAGATATTGAGGTTTTAAAAGGTTACAGTGTGACTTTTCCACCAGTGATTACCCAGTTCCTCCTTGAAACCTCCTCGCCTTGATTAGAGGGCCGCCGTCGGTAAGGTGAGACCGTTGAATTTGGTATGGCTTTGGAAAATAAGGTACGTATTTGGGCGACCGCGGAGCCCGAGTTTGGGGTTAGCGCCGGAGCGTGACCTGCTTTCATCATATTTTGGCGATGGCTTTGAAAAAAAAAGTCAAATTGAAAAGCTTTTTTACCATTTCCACGTGACATATTGCTTCTCCGGCCATAGTTCCGGTGGGTATGGTTTAGACAAAGTTGCAAACATCGTCGTTGGTGAAAGGACCACTGAAATGCTCCCTGTGAAAGGTCCATTTAGACCCTCTTGTATTTCGGTTGGATGTGCTATGACATGTTTTTTGTTGTGGTACAATCCAAGGTTATTTTCCCAAATAGCGGTAAAAGCATTGGTTTCTTTGTCAGAGGAATACAGCCTTCAAGGAAATAATACATGACATCAGGGTTGGGTGTTTTTACATGTTTAGTCATCTGCGGCCCACGAGGAAGCCTGCTTTTTATACTGGATTTTGACAACGATATTTGGAAGAAAAAACCACCATGCCTTGTCTTTTGACCAAAAAAACAACAACACATTGGTTAAATAAATCCCACTATTCCATTTTTTAGCCAAAAGTGAATTACCAACTCAATATATTTGAAGAAAGAAGAAGAAATGGCCTAAAATGGGCTAAAAGAAAAAGGATTATAGTTTTTTGAATTTTAGAAAAGTCAGAAAAATGCATTTGTGTGATCTGAATAAGGTAAAACATACACTTTTTGGACATTCACAACTTAAATGAGGGAAGAGGTGAGTAGAGAAGCCAAAAAACTTGACTTAAAAATGGAACATAGAACATTAAACAATTAAACAACTGAAGTGACATGTTATCAGATCGAACAGATTAAAAGATTTTCATCATTTTCACAAAAACCAACATTCAGTGTAACCGTCTGTTTCAATGGGAACAATAAAGACGCTCTTTTGATGTGCACAGGTGTTGGATGCAGGACGGTACTGCAGAAAAAAATACACTCAAGACGTCCTCCAACTGTAGCCTTGAACAATATTCATTTTTAATTATGGTCAGAGCAAAAAACCCACAATCACATAAGTAGGTGGTGATTAGGACTTCCACAGCTTTAGTGGGAATATGGAAAATTCACTCTCCACAATCATCTCAAACACAGTTAGAGTTGTGTTCTGTTTCATTCACATATCCTTAACACACAAGTCCTGCATATTTAGGTTGAGTTCTTCTCTAAAACTGTAAACACCTTGTGATGTCATGTGGCAGTACAGGAAGTGCTCTGCTGTATTTTTAAACTCCACGCACCTTTGCTAGAATCATATGGATAATTTGAGCCCTGGAGTTGGCAATGTGTACTCAAGAAAAGGTAAAAGGAGCTATTCACTTGAAAACTATTGCTTCATGACATCACAAGGTGCAACAGAGCATTTTGAACTTTGGAAATATAGACAGACTAGTAATAAAAGAATAAAAGTGCTGTTATAACAAGCTCACAAGAATCTATTTTGTGTAATAAGGCACCTTTAAATAAATAATTCATATTCATTTTCATTTTTTAAACAAAGCAGAACAAAATAATATCCAACAAAATTTAAAAACAAAAGAGCAAAGTGCATACCAACATAATTATTTTAATAATTAAAAGTCCCATATTTAATTTCCCCCTATATATTTCTTGCTGCAGATATATTGTATAAGCAACTCTTGTGTTGCGTGCTATCTGCATCGAGTGAGAAAACAATTTATTGTTCAAGAACCAGGAAGTGTGTGTGTTAGCATGCTAGTTGTTAGCTTTACCGTCACAGCAAAGCTCTGCACTATGTCTGAAAGTTGATAAGGAATCACTTTAAACCACGGTTTTAAAGGTGCACTGAGTAACTTTTGTAGTGGAGGATCTGCCACCTGCTTGTCTCCATGGAAATGTTATTGTTTTGTCTAGAATTTTCTACAGTATAGACTCAACCAAACTATCATGAGCTACACCAGCAGGATACAGCACTATACATTAAAAGTCAGATCTGTGGAGAGTCGCTCCTATTCACAGAGTTGTATTTTTGAGCAATAGAAACACCCGTATTAAATAAATGGTAGATGGATTTGTTTTAAGTCATACCATGGAACATTCCAGACAAAGCAATTGCATCTCCACGGATACAAGAAGGTAACAGACCCTCCACCAGGACAGTTGTGCAGTGCACCTTTAAATAAAATTCAATCAAATCAATAAAAAAGCAATAGATCGTAATTGTCCATGAGGCATTTTTCTGTATCACTTTCCATTTGTGCTTTTTGCTGGAGCTGGCGTTACATATATGGTGGTAATAAGAAATATTTGACACTGAGAAAACAACCTCCATCTGTTGAGTTATCAAAACACCACCTGTCGCAGAATCCTCAGGTTTCTGTCCAATTTTCTCCAACAGTATTAGCATTCGCTTTGCTTGGATCCCTCCTGGCCACCTGTTATTTAATAAGTCATCATAAATATAAAATCAACCAAGGTTAGAGCTGCTGTCCAAATATATTACATAATATTGGACGGAAATTCAGGCATTTTCAAATAGCATGTTTCAGTGGTTTTCACAAGTCTTGTTCTGGCAGCATTTTGTTGTGCCAGACCACACTGATGAATTCATTTATGATGCACTGAGCCTAGTTGTTGATAAAAAGTAAGTATAGTCTAGTGTGAATTAAATAGTTAAAACAATGGATTCAGCTTTATTGTTTAGTGACTTAAAGATCTCATATTATCCTATTTTCTGATTTCTGTTCTAATGCTGTTTCATACAGTATATTTTGTGGCAAGACTCATTTTGCTCAAATACAATGCAAAAAATGTGCACAGGCTCTTTAAAAGTGGCACTTTGTAGCTTTCCTGGTGGAAAGCCTTGAATGTTCCACACTATAGAAGTGTAAACTTGTCCAGTTCCATGGAGAAGTAGGGAACCCACCAGGCCAGGTCAGGTCAAACCTGTGGACAGGTGACTCCTCTCCAGAGATGGGAATAATGCCGTTAAAATAAACACTGTTACTAACGGCATCATGTTTTATGGGTAATCTAATTACTTTTTCTATCATTACAACGCTGCTACTGTTAATAACACACAATTACTGTGCGTTACGAGTGAGTTTGCACAATTTGTGTGTGTTTACATTCCATCACTACACGACTATTTAACATTTTCACGAGGGAACTCGTCTGTGATTGTGGTGCTTAGTGAAGACTCTTTAACCAAACACTACATCCCCGACTCACAGTGTCGTCAGGCTTCTGTACCAAAGTTTGAGTCAAGTTTGAGCTCGTTGAATTAGCGTGAGTGTGGCTAGTTTGGAGCGAGTCGTTCATCAGAGCGATGCTGTCTAACTCAGTGGGGAAAGGACGGCCACTCGGTGCAGGGGATTTCATCGATGGAGCTCTCCCCGGGTGTCGCTGTCGGCTGATCCCACAGCCCCCGGGTGAGAGGAGCTGCTCACAGCTGCACCAACCTCACCGCGACAAAGCAGCGGAGTGCAGGCAGCTGCATCTCGACCTAAGGGATCAGATGTGCTATCTCAGGCCCCGGGTGCTCCAGGCGCGAATGTCTGAACCAGGTCTGGAACAGGTCTACACCAAGTCTACACCAAGTCTACACAAGGTCTGAACCAGGTCTGAAACAGGTCTACACCAGGTCTACACCAGGTCTGAACCAGGTCTTTCCCAGACCTAAACTAGGTCTAAACAATTTTAATTATATATAATTATAACTTATTAGTATTACCAAGCAGTACTTTGCATCTATTTTTTATTTTATTTTCCCGTTTGAATAATGTTAAAATAAATTGTTGGTTTAATAAAAACACAAATAAACAACAATACTGTACTCTCATACTGTACCGAAAATGAACCGAACTGTGACTTCAAAACCGAGGTACGTACCGAACCGAGATGTTTGTGTACCATTACACCCCTAGAAATTCATATAAAGATTTCAGTGTTTCTAATCATTTATTTCTCTTATATAGTGAGCTACCTCTACACAAATGTATATAAATGAGTAAATAATGGGGATTACACAGTGGGTCATTATTCAAATTGGCCTGTTGATATGTGCTGCCTTTAGTCAGAGCACTGTTTAAGCAGAATATGACTGTCGAAATGAACTATGCATACTCATGTAAATGAGTTGAAATTTGACATAGCTAGCACATAATGTGTGATCACCATGTGCAAACAGCATCAAACCCGCTGTCTCTAATCCAATATGTTGTAAAACTGGATTAGCTTTATTGGATCTATTCTTATTTCAATGAGACAGAACACTGGTCCATGCAGAAAGTCATTTTCTAAATAAACTGAATATGCGAAAATGAGCGTCAAGCTCAAAAAAGATTTGAACACTAAGAATATGTCTCTACTACTGTGACATCTGGACTGCACATAATAAAAACTATCTTTGTGTTACTGCACATAAGATACATCCAAAAAGCAGGGAATGAAGGAAAGCTGTCCTGGTGTACAAACGGTTCAAGGGCCGTCATCCCCATGACACTACTGCACCTGAGCTTGATCACTCATCCTATGGCATTCCCCACAAAATAACAACAATAATCAACTGTCACGGATAATGCTTCTAATTTCTTCACTTTCAAAAAGCCAGTGGAGGAGGATGACTCAGAGGATAAGGTGACTTTTATGAACTTTAATGATGTTCTGCAAAACAGTGTTGATGATGACAGTGATGATGTTGAAATTACTTTTCCACCACATCAGAGATGTGCATCACACACATGAAACCTTGCTTCATGTAATGATGTTGATAAGTGGATTCTGTCAAGACCACAAACAAAAGCCGTAACCAGAAGCACTAGGACAAAATGCACAGTCTTATGGAACAGGCCATTTGGCAGAGACTGTGGATGACGTCATTGCACAGGAGCTGGTGGCCCCCTGCACTACGAGATGAAACTCTTTTTATGATGCCCTTGCTCCAATCTGTGAGATCCCTACAGTCGAGCTGAACACCATATCCTCCAAGTTCGGGCTGAAAGCCATTACAGAAAGAGAGCATCAGTTCTTCAGGGAGTACTGACAATGAAGCCACTAACAGTAGCCCGAGGTATTCTTCAGGAAGAGGACAACTGTTACCATGGCATTCTCACCCATGCTGGAGACACTCATGTTCAAGACCCTGGAGCTGAAAAGTGGCCTGCAAGTCCTCCTTGACCTTCCAGAGGCAGTTGTTACAGTAAGAACTAGTATTTATTTTTAAATACATTAAATACATTGTGTGTATAAGTATGTAGATAGTCAGTATAATATGTTCTTTGCATTATAGGTCATTTTAAGCAATAAAAGCAAGATTTGCAGAGATACTGTGACTCTGTCCAGGTTTAAGCTATGTGGGCTGCAGACACAGGACAAGAAGGATAAGGCCAAGGCCAGTCTGACGTAAAAGTGCTTGAGACGAAGACCAACAAACAGGTACTACCAACACACCGAACCACAGAGGATGATGATTGCTTTTGATGATGAGGATGACACTTCTGCTACTGTTAAAAGTCAAGTTGTGGATTACTTCAAATCAGGACTACAAAGAATGGACTCTCTTTATGGATTTCCATGGATTTCTAAAATTCCTTTCAAATGCAGTGCAGCCACAAGCTTTTCTGACCTTAAGATTGAAAAGCTTCTCATTTTAAAATGCAGTCTCTGGTTTAATGGCAAAGATGGTGAGATGACTGGGTTGGCTGGTTGGATGAATGAATTTATGCAAGGATGAGTGTTAGGAAGGAGTGTATGGATGGATGAATGAATGAATGTTTAGGAATAAACATTTTTGTTCAAGGATTTGTTCAAGAAATTCATATACATTTTCACTACTATTTTGAAAGCACTTGAACTGTTAACTTTTCTTTTTAAACACATACTTGGAGCAGTGTACGTCCACGAGTTGTCTTAAGTTGTGTGAAAGTCTGATTTATTTCATTTACACTAGAGAGCACAGGAGAAACACCACAGACCTACTTTTTTTAGGATTAAATAATTGGAAATAATAATTGTTTCAGGTAGAACATAAACGGGTACACAGTGAAAAAAAAATGTAATTGCTAAACTCACATTGTCAAACAGTTTACTTTTGTGAAGAAGAAAATACTTTAAGTACAGTATGTCCACCGTTTATCTGGAGATGTGAAAGTTGGATTCATTTCATTTACACCGCAGTGAGTTAGAAGCACTTCATATTGTTAAACTGTTTATTTTTGTGAGTTAGAAAATACTTGAAGTACATTATGTCAGTTATCTGAAGTTGTGAAAGCTTCATTTATTTAATTTACACCACAGCGAATTAAAAGAACTTCATATTGTTAAACTGTTTACTTTTGTGAGGAAGAAAATACTTTAAGTACAGTATGTAAGTTGTTTGAAGTTGTGAAGGCTTGGTTTATTTAATTTACACCACAGTGAGTTAAAAGAACTTCATACTGTTAAAATGTTTACTTTTCTGATGAAGAAAATACTTGAAGTCTCGAAGTACAGTTGTGGTCTGTTGAGGTGCAATAAATATTAAAACCTCTATGCACCTGGCTTATGAAACTCGCTCTGACGACAATATTCTTTGACAACTTGAAAAAAAGAAAAGAAAAAGTAATGCATTAGTTATCTTCCCTGGTAATCAGTTACATTTATAGTGGAGTAACTCAGTTGTCCAGGACCTTTTTGCCATTGGTGATCCTACCAGGGCCATGGAGCCCCTGACAACAAAGTTCTCAGTATTATTCAGGCACTCAAACCCATATTTGTCCCTGATTGGCGAATCCGGTCTCCTTCATCTGCACTGTGTCCTTCTGGATGCACAAAAAATGATAATTGGTGAGGTAACTTTGTCCAAGGAGAAGACATCTGTTGGACATAACATTAGTGATTCTTTCCGCTACACTCGAAACACAAAACTTTTTTATTCCATCAAACCACGCTGAACAAAAGGATCATGAGTATTCAATAGACACGAGCATACTGCATTGATGTTCCCATTTATAAAGCCATCTCCATTGTGATTGCACAGTCTGTAGGCCGCACGACACCAACAATTACGCCGGCGTCGCCCTGATCCGCTTTGTTCAAACTGTCCGCACTGATGCAAGAAGAAGGGCCCCTCCGGAGACCACCGCACCAGCCCTTATTTACCAAAGCCAATGAGAAGATGAAAGCTCCGAAAGGCAGCCCGACTGACCTGTTTGGAGAGGGGGAGCTTCAAAGTCACCGCCGGCTCCCGTGCTCTCGGCCGGGGACAAGGGTAAGATAATGAGCCCAGAGAAGAGTCCTCCAGAGGGGATCACAGAGAGTTCAATTAGGGCCCCGAACGCTGCTCCTGGCATCGTCTGACGCTGAGTGACAAAACTTATTACAGGTTAATTAAAATCTTATAGCAATATTGACTTGCTGGTGTTGAAGTAATTGTATTGTGTTGCGCAGTATCTTTTTTGTTTGATAAATGGACGAGCAAAGTATGGTGGAACTTTTCTAGAACTTGGTATAGCATCTTAATGTTTGATAGAGAAATTGCATTGAGTTCTGCGCCAGCTCCATAAATGCTGTTTTGGCTACGTCATCAGAGGTATAATACTCCCTACAGCAGCATAGACTGGACTCTAACAAGATTTATGAATATATGAATCAATTAACGGGCAAATGTATGTACTTTATGTCTAATATGCATGGATTTATTATAAAATCTACTGCTAGCCGAAAACTGTTAGGAGTTGGACTAGTGGCCGGTCCATTGGTACTGCAGCGAGAAAATCCTCTTAAACCTAGAAAGTATTTTTCCCACAGAGCGCAATGTAATCACAAACCGCTTAAGTTCGATTGACAGAACACCAACAGCTTTACAAAGGTCAGATTTAGCGGTATTTTTCCCTATTTTCACGTCATAAAGTCTTTTTAAACATTCTCTGCTCTGGCTGCTCTTGTTCGGATCGGTCGCAGTATATTCATGAACCCAGAAACGAAAAGGTTCAAAATGTCAAAGGTTCATTAGAAGTTATACTCAAACTACGACTTAAATCACAACTGCATTGACGCAACATTGAAAAGAACTCGTAAACCACAAAAACTCGTGCACAATGGTGTGGAGGATGCACAGGCCCAGCAAAAGATCTTTTGAAGTCGAATGTGTGTAACATTTGTACGAGTAAACATCTGAGGAAGTATAAAGCAGGATTAGCCCCGGGTAACACCTCTGCTTTATGTGCACGCTTATAGAACAACAGGCACTTTTAATTAGATCGCTGTCCTCATCCCACGCATGTTTCAAGAAAATAACACCAAATTTAATTACCTCCTAGAAAGGTTATAAAGGTGTTTTTGCAACCTTTACAGCTAAAGCTTCTGGAATTACTTAGCAGTTAGTTATCGTAGCACAAAATATGTCCTGAGTTTTGTTTTATTCACACGTGTTTGAGTAGAGTTGGATGTCACTCTCCACCAGAGTTTAAAATCCTCTGTTCCACCTTATGAGGTCATTAGGGGAAAATTTAGATAGAGCTCCACACACTTTCAAACTTGAAATATAGATTTACGTCATGTTAAGGTGCTATACCTGATTTTCACTGTCATATACACAACATGAATAACAGAACTAGTTCATGTCACAGTTTGCAGTGGCACAACGTTATTATTCATTTATCTTATGCATTTCAATATTCATATTCAGCGTAGTGAGCACTTTATACACCAGAGATCAGCAATGTGATGATGCTAATTAGGGATATCGGCACCCGTATCCTTAATTGATTTTTCACTTGATCAGTTTCCAAAATATCAGTTCAGTTGTTATCCCATTTTTCGATGGGTCAATGACATCAAGAGGCAAATTTTAAAATTTAGTTTCTATTGAACGTTTTCAAATATTTACAATGTCAGATCTGTAAAATTTGTGTTTGACATTTATATTAAGTATAATGCATTTTGTGCATTTGTGTTTTTTATGTGTATGAATTGACTACAACCATAAAAAAGTCAAGTGGTGTGACTGAGAATAACTTTTTATTTTCATATGAACATGATATTGATAGTTGAAAACATGAAATTTGAAAAAATGGACACGCTCGGACAATATTTCTTTGAATATTATGGAGAAAATATCTATTCAAGAAAGCTGAAATTTCATGTGGGACTAAAAACACTTCAGAAATAATGCC
>KN490995.1:49577-62707 GCA_000787155.1 Scartelaos histophorus | reverse complement strand
TTGTTACATCAAAATGATACTCAAATTTAAAAAGAATGTTGACTAAAGTAACTAAACTAAAAGTAAAAGATTACAGCTCATCTGCATTGTGCTGCTCACTGTATCTCATATCTTCTTTCTTTCCCAGAATTCCTCAAGGTCAGGTCACATGACCCGGAGGAAGCCATCCGCCATGATGTCATTGTTTCTATAGTAACCGCGGCCAAGAAGGACCTGTCTCTGGTCAACGATGCACTGCTTAACTTTGTTAAAGAGAGGACTCTGGACAAAAGGGTGAGTGCCTCCACCAGGCCCTTCAGAGTTAAATTAATTAATGTCACTCTGAAACCCACAGATTGTTTTCCTCCCTGCTTCTTGCATATTTAAAATGGTTTTCTTTGCACCAAATCCAAATAAGTAAATGCCTTCAGAGCCTTCTAGTATTAAATGATGACTTTTGCAGTAGCTCCAGTGCTACAGCTCTAAAGTGCATGAATGGTTTAATACAGAACTTGATACTTGCATTTTCCAGGCTTTTACATCCTCTGTCTCTTCTCAGTGGCGCGTTCGCAAAGAGGCCATGATGGGGCTGGCGTCGATCTACAGGAAGTACTCTCTGAACGGAGAGGGAGGGCGAGAGGCATCCAAGCAGATCTCTTGGATCAAAGACAAATTGCTGCACATCTACTACCAGAACAGCATTGACGACAGGTGCACCCCTGCAGAAATTATACAAAAACACTACAGAGTTACTTTTAAAGATTTTATCTGCCAAAGTTATAATTTGTAAGATGATGTATAGATTTTTTTCATTTTGTGGAGAAAAATATGCTATTAGTTAATTGTGAATACCAGAATAAGTTAAGTAATAAGTAATATTAGAGCTGGGTGATATGGCTATAAAAATGCACTTGTGATCTTATTCTGTGATCTGCTGTATTTATAAGATTGTAATGCTCTGAGTGACAGAGGAATAATTACCTTTTAAGTGTAGATAAAAGATTTGTGTAAAATCATAATGGTGATCTTGGCTCGAGAAAAAATGTGATAATTTCTTGGCATATTGTCTATCTCTAAGGAATGAATGAATATTGAACAAAGATTGAACGATCCTATAAAGTAGACATGTGTATGTGGGTTAGATGCCATAGACTTGTCTAATCTGATCCCTCTGATTGACAGAGGCTCATTATCTCACATCACAGATAAACACTCGCCCACTCGTAGTTTAGAATTCACCCTTTGACACACATCAGTCCAGGACATTTGGAAATGTTATTCAGTGGCTACAAATACTGAACAATATAGTAGCTTTATGATAAAAAAAAACAAACAAAACTTGGGAAGTGTGAGTGTTTTATGTCAAATCTATCATGCCTACCAGATTCTGACCTTGTTAAGGACAATGCTATTTTCAGTCTAACACTGTCTGAAGGATTATTTTCTCTCCACTCAGTTTTACGAAGCTCATTCAGACCATCTTTATTATAATTTTATGACAAATCTCTATCATAAAACTGATGGTAAATTTTCTCCTTGCAGGTTATTGGTGGAGCGAGTCTTTGCTCAGTACATGGTCCCTCACAACCTGGAGACAACGGAGAGGATGAAGTGTCTCTATTACCTTTACGCCACTTTGGACACTAATGCAGTCAAGTACGTTTCAGTAACTGCAATAAGGCTGTTTTTTTTTAGAACATATTTACTTAAGAATTATTTATTGGTGTATTATGTATGTAGTAGTACTAATTGACATCATTGACATGTACAGAGGAGGGATTGTGAATATATAGCTAAAAGAATGATTTGTTTTTTTTCCTCAATGTCTCCAGCTATAACTTGAGGTGACTGTTATGTTTTTATAAATGTTTCTATTTTTGCAGAGCTTTGAATGAGATGTGGAAATGCCAGAATATGCTAAGACACCATGTAAAAGACCTGCTCGACCTGATCAAAAAGCCCAAGGTAAATTCATTTAATAAAATCTAAACTAACATCACATGTTTTATGAGTGTTCTTTTATATGTGTATGTGCGCCTGTGCCTGTGTAAAATACTTAATTGTTTTATGTTAATCATTTCAGTCTGAAGCTTCAAACAAGGCAGTATTTGCCAAAGTTATGGTCATCACAAGTAAGTTACTGCTACATGAAATATAGTAGCATTAACACAACTTGAACCTCTATTGTAATTGATTTTGTCCATAGGGAACTTGCCAGACCCAGGTAAAGCCCAGGACTTTGTGAAGAAATTGGCCCAAGTTTTGGATGATGACGAGCGGATCAGAGACCAGCTGGAGACCCTGGTCAGTCCCTCCTGCTCCTGCAAACAAGCTGAAATATGTGTGGTGAGTACCATCCTCAGGGCACAAGAGCGGGAGAATTCAACTAAATATGTCTTTTGTAAACAAATTTTATTTTTAAAAACTCACTATGTTTTAAATATGCACCATTTAACTTTTCTGGTGAGGCTCCACAGTATGGCATTAATTACACATTAATTACATCTTTTATTTCTTGAAAATTATGCATGCTGGCGAGCAGGTGGCTCACTAGTTTGAATGTTTCACAAATGGCATGAAAATTCTTGGAGATACACAGGTGAGCCCTTACCAGAAAAGTTAAAGTTTGCCTTTTACTAGAATATTTAAACATTGTATTAATATTATCTGTTTACCTTAAATTCCGAACTATAAGCCGCTACTTTTTGCGGCTTATACAACGGTGTGGCTAATATATGAACGGATTATTTATTTGGCAACACAGCGGATGTTTGCGCAGCCTGAGTGTAGAAAACGCCGCTGTCTGTGCGGTGAACACATGAATCTAGGGTTAAAATAAAGTTGTAGCATTAAAACGGCACTAAAACAGTTTATCGGCGTGTGATAAAATAAGTGATGATGCTGACACTAGTGAGGGGGATACGTCTTACATGTATGTGTTAAATGCAGGTAAGTGGTAAATGACGAGAAGAAACGTCTCAAACTTCAGTACCCGGACATTCACTCAAACCTGATCCATAACCTATCCCTGCTCCCCGGAGAGTCTGAAATCTGCTGAAATCCTACGAGACACTGATAAGATCCAAGATCCAACAGCGGCTGCAGGAGACGTGCAGCAGAGCGCGGGAAGATGCTTGTTTAATTGTGTTTTGAACAGTTATTTTACACCTAATACACACACTCTTGGAATGGAAAACACACAAATGCAAATCATACAGCTTTTAAGTTAAAGGCAATTGATCTGTCGAAGAAGGGCATGGATGCATGTAAACGCGACATCAATGAGTCGATGGTGAGACGGTGGCAGTGTGATGAACTGACTCAATGCAAAGACGACAAACGCTTTCAGAGGCATTAAAAGCAGACGGAGCGAACTTGGAGAACGTGGACACCTGAGGCTTATATTCAGATGTGGCTTATGTGTAAAATTTTAAAATTCAGTAAAAATGTTGTTGCGGCTTATATTCAGGTGCGCTCAATAGTCCAGAATTTACGGTAATTTTTAATCCATAGTGTCTTTTTATTTATAAGAATTGTAATGTTGAGCAAACTGGTATTATGAAAACTGTATTAATACATTATAGGAGCATTTTAGCATAGACCTGGGTTTAATTGATGTCATTGATGCGATCTCTTAAGTGAATATATTTTGTTCATTTTCAGAGAGACATCACCAAAAAGCTCGGCAGCCCCAAACAACCCAGCAACCCCTTCTTGGAGATGGTTAAGTTCCTGTTAGAGAGAATTGCTCCTGTTCACATCGACACAGAATCCATCAGGTCTTTTAACACAAACACAATTATATCAATGAAATCGGTGTTATTCATTTGTCTTATAACTTGTGGTGTTCTGTTCAGTGCGTTGATAAAACAGGTGAACAAATCTATAGAAGGCACCGCTGACGATGAAGAGGAGGGGGTTCCCACTGAAGAGGCCATCAGAGCTGGTCTAGAACTGCTCAAGGTGACTGAAATGAATAATAATATTAAACAAATGAAAAACAACAATCAAGTAAAACACAGCACACCTCATTACTAAAATAAACCAGATTTAAATAACATTTAAACTGACCTCACAGCAGAACCAGGTTTGTTAATTTAATCTTTGTGCTTCTGAACTCAGTCTGGATTAGCATTTGTTTTTTGTAGTGCTTTACAGCTCTTGTTTGTAAAGCTGTACAAAATGGTGTAAAATTATGTCCTTTTTTGTTTTAAAGAAAACACTTCCATTATGGGCTTATGTTGGTTCTCCAGAGGCCTTTTATTGTAAATCAACATCTGTAGCTCAGTCAGCTGTGATTAAATACAGTGTGAAACTGGGAACTCAAATGACACAAAGAACAACAGAAAGAGATTGTGCAGTGAAGCAGAATGCCTCCCTGTGGTTCTCCTCTTAGTTTGATTTGTACAGGTTTATAGAGATTGCAATGACACAGTGGAAACATAAACACTTCAAATGGCTTGTAGACTCTTTATTGTTGAGGGAATAATGCATGGTCACAGTGGTACATTGGTATAAAGATACTCCAAGATGTTTAGACTATTTATTATAATGAGGTATAAAAACAATCAAACAACATGATTAAGTAAAAGGATAGAAAAATCAAATAATTTGCAATGCATTAGAATCTTTTATTTTAATTGTAATTGTTTAATTGTAATGGCACAATTGTAACAAGCATTTGTCTTGTTGACAGGCACTTCAATCTTATGCAAGACAAATGGTCACAGCACATTATACTCAAGATAATACTTAACTAAAAATATACATTATACTTGCATAATATAAATATAATAGTAAGTAATAATAAGTTTATGAGTTCATTTTGTGAAACCTTGCATGTGTCTTGAATCAGGTGCTGTCTTTCACTCACCCGGTTTCGTTCCACTCTGCGGAAACTTTCGAATCTCTTTTGGGATGTTTGAAAATGGACGACGAGAAAGTGGCTGAGGCCGCGCTGCAGATCTTCAAAAACACAGGCAGCAAGATGGAGGAGAGCTTCCCCCACATCAAATCGTAAGTTTGACAGAAGAAAAAAAAGTAGTGATCCTGTCACAAATTAATTTTGGTGCTTTGTACCTCAGTGTTTTTTGTTCTTCTTGTAATGGTTATGAAATGTAACTTCTTTATAGTTAAAATCTTATTAAACCATATTTCAGGTTTAAACACAGACACAAAAAACACATAGAAAAACCAAAATACAAAACACAGTGTGATTAAGATAAGGAATTAAAACCTTAAAACCTGTTCATTAAACATCAGTACTAACCATTGAGCACACAATGATTCTTTTATATTGTTGATTCTGCTGCAGCACTCATTGATATAATATACACTGACAACTACTCTGTGCCCCCCAGTGTTTTGTTGCCTGTACTGCAGTCCAAGGCAAAAAGAGGCCCCCCTCGTCAGGCCAAATATGCCATCCACTGCATCAACGCTATGTTCACCAACAGAGACACACATTTTGCACAGATCTTTGAGGTAAACAGAATACAATATATTTTTGCTATACACCATGAATGTAATATTAATATTTTGGTCCTCTTCAGCCCCTACACAAAGGCCTGGACCCTGCTAACCTAGAACAGCTGATCACACCCCTCACCACTTTGGGACACCTGGCACAGCTCGCCCCAGAGCAGTTTGCTGCACCCCTCAAATCTCTAGTTGCCAATTTCATCGTGAAGGACCTGCTTATGAACGACAGGGTAAATACATCCACTCATTATGGAGCTATAACAACAGAATGAGTTTGGTAACATGTATTATTTCTCTGTAGATCCCAGGCAAAAAGACAACTAAACTCTGGGTACCTGATGATGAAGTGTCCCCCGAGACTCAAGCAAAGGTTTTTTTATTATTATTTATTAAAGTCACTGGTGCTTGGTCTGTTTTGATGAACTTTTAATGCCAATGATTTGTACAAACTTGGTCTAAACATTATGTAAACTGTCTGTTCAAACTGCTGCTTTTATATAAATGCTTTTATTCTAACAGTGACATAAAATATATTGTATTTTGTGTCTAGATCCAGGGCATAAAGCTGATGGTGCGGTGGTTACTGGGAGTGAAGAACAACCAGAGTAAGTCTGGAAACTCAACTCTGAGGATGCTCACCGCCATTCTGCATAGTGATGGAGACCTGACGGAGCAGGGCAGGATGGGGTACGCAATAATAAAGAGTTTCTTGTTCATTTACATAAAAAGAGCTTGACCATTGAATACTTTGATGCAGGTGAATCATTAAATCTAATGCACCTTCTGTATGTCCTGTTGCAGTAAACCGGACATGTCCCGGCTGAGACTTGCTGCAGCCTGTGCTCTGTTAAAACTGGCCCAGGAGCCGTGTTACCATGAGATCATCACTCTGGAGCAGTACCAGCTCTGTGCACTCGTCATCAATGTAAGCACTACTATATTATTTATTACTACTTCTACACTTGCCGCTACTTATTTCTATTTCTTTTACTTTTCCATTAATCTTTTTACTACTTTACTTCTAATTTACCACTGCTAGTACTATTACTATTACACTATTACTATTACTATTACTACCTGTAACACTGCTCTTACTGCCAATTATTTCATTGTTACTACTTCTATTATTACGCGAACTTACTTCTACCATTACTGCTTCCACTGCTATTATTACTACCACTTGTTACACTGCTGCTAGCCCATTGCTATTACTACCACTACCAGTATGTGTACTGCCATTACTACTTTGCTACTACTACTCTGCTGCAATAAAGTTCTTTCCCTCTCCTTTGGTCCACATTCAGGATGAGTGTTACCAGGTGCGACAGTGTTTTGCCCAGAAGCTTCACCGGGGGCTCTGTCGCCTGCGCCTGCCCCTTGAGTACATGGCCATTTTTGCCTTATGTGCCAAGGACCCAGTGAAGGAGAGGAGGGCCCATGCTCGCCAGTGTCTGGTCAAAAATGTCAACATCCGCCGGGAGTATCTCAAACAACATGCTGCTATTAGTGGTAAGGAATTGGACATAATTGTGCTTTTATTTCCACTTGGACTAAAATCTTCTTTTTTTATTTGACTATAGACAAGTTGTTTTCTTTGCTGCCCGAATATGTTGTGCCCTACACCATCCATCTTTTGGCTCACGACCCAGATTATGTCAAAGTGTCAGACATTGAGCAGCTCAAAGAAATTAAAGAGTACGTAATGTGCATTCTTAACATTAAACATTTATTAACACTATTGACTAGAAGACTACATTGCTAGCATGCTGACCTGTGAAATGTTTTTGTTTTTAGGGCTCTATGGTTTGTGCTTGAGATCATAATGGCCAAAAACGAGAACAACAGTCACGCCTTCATCAGAAAAATGGTAGAAAACATAAAACAGACAAAAGATGCACAGTCGGCTACAGATGCCAAAACTAACGAGGTACAGGAGCTATAGATATGTTTGGAAATGAATAAAAATGTATTGTGTTAACATTGGTGTCTCTTTGTGCTGTAGAAACTGTACACAGTGTGTGACGTGGCAATGAACATTGTCATGTCTAAGAGCACCACTTACAGTCTGGAGTCACCAAAAGACCCTGTGCTCCCCTCACGATTCTTCACGAAACCAGACAAGGTTTGTATCCTTGAAAGACAATTTATCACAGTATTTATGCTTGATTATTTCTGGTAAATTCAATAAATCTTGATTTTCTTTTTCAGAACTTCAGCAACACAAAAAATTACCTTCCTCCAGAGATGAAGTCCTTCTTTACTCCTGGAAAGGTAAATTGTTACAAGGGTTTTATAATATTTTTGTCATTTCCATATAACCAAAAATGCATGTTGTTTTCCTCTAGCCCAAGTCAGCCAATGTTCTGGGAGCTGTGAACAAGCCTTTAGCATCGGCCGGGAAACAGCTGAGTAAAGCCTCTCGGACAGACACCGGTGAAGATGACTCCTCGTCCAACCCAGCGTCTCCGAACCGTGGCAAGTCCAGGTAAGGGACAAACTGAAGTTTTGAAAATATGTGGTGTATTCTCTAATCCATGTTTGGTTGTTACCTTTCATTATTTTATAAACATCATGTCGAATAACTACACAAGCTGAAAAAATCTTTACAGGCATGACAGCACGGAAAATGACCACAGTGAAAATGAAGATTACGGCCTTACCAGTGACAAGGTAACTATCTATATGTAACCACTTTACAACTAGATGTGTAACCACATGTGACCCACATCGTCCATTTTGTCCTAAGGACTTGGAGAAGCCGCGCGGTCGTAAACGTGGTGTGACTTCCAGTGACGACACCGACAGTAAACCAAAACGTGGCCGTAAAAAAGCAGTAGCTTCAACAACCGAACCTGAAGACCTGTGGGACGATGACACCAGGCCAGAGGATGAACAGAACAGCCCTCCCAAAAAACGCAGAGGACGGCCCCCCAAGTCCGCCTCGGCCAATCAGGACTCTCCACCAAAAGGGAAGAGGGGCAGGAAGAAGGCAGCCCCTCCACCTGAAGAAGAGGAGGATGAAGAAGAGGAAGAGGAGAGGGATGAGGAGATGGAGGAAGAAGAAGAGGAGGAGGAGCGCAGCAGCGACGTAGAGGTGAAGAGCAGAGGACGCGCTGCAAGAGGCCCTAGGCGGCCACAGGGGTAAGGAACATGTACTGTTTTTTGTGGTTCATGGTGTTACCATTTCAGATGGAGGGGGGGTCGTGCTGGTGATTGAGTAAACACATTTATTATACAATATGAATCCAGTGTATTATGCTCTATCGAGTCTGCCAGCCATAATAGTACATTAAAGCACCACAGTTGGATATAATAATATGATAAAACTTCTTTAGATACAGAGATGTTTATCTGGTTTATGGTACATTTACATGGCTAATTCACTCAAATGAAACAGAAAGTTCAGCATTTTATACTCTGCCATATTCCACCATAAATTCTTCCATCTTCTATCTCACCCACCTTCCATTTTCAAAATAAAAATATTAATTGCAGTAAATGGATGCAGTATTTGCTGTATCTGATGCTCCTATCGTTGATTTACAGGTCAGATTCAACAGAGTCCACTCCACAGAAGAGAAGAGGACGCCCACCAAAGTCAGCACAGCCAGCGGCAAAGAAGCCAACGTAAGATACAGTCCTTTTATGCCTGCTTAGTGTATTTGTATAGTGTATTATCTATCAATACAATCAACTGTATTAGCTATCAGAGATGAAGATGATTTTCTTTATTTTATAGCAAATACTAATTGGTTAATAAGTCTTAAATATAATTGTTGAAATTAAATATTGAAAATTGCCCAGATTAAATATATGTGTTTTTGGCCCAGGCGCGGTCGGAAAGCAGCAGCTAAAGACGACTCTGAGGAAGAGGAGGAAGAGGAGGAAGAAGAACAGGAAGATGAGCCAACGCCGAAGGTAGAATGTTACATTATTCTTATTATATATATTTTAGGTAACAGTGCATATAATTAAATACACAATTCATTTGGTTAAATTTCAAATGAACTGAGATAAAATTAAGCACCATAAACTATTGCAATGCGATGTTGACTTGTTGTGAACATTTGACCATTTTATCAATCTGGCTGCAAAACTTTTCACAAATTCTTGCTGAAATTAATGGAATTACACTTACGCTTAATCAGACGTGCCACCAGAAAGAAAGTGGAGTTTGAAGCATTAAGAAGCAAAACGGGCGGGGTTAATAAAAATGTACAATAGGGCTCAGTGAGACTATCCTTAATCACATAAAGGTCAGTCACTTTGAATTGATCATCCCTGTTGTCTAAATTGACAAAAAAAATACTTAAAATAAAAATTAATGGCATGTCTATTTTTTCCCGCTCTCCACAGGGTCGCAAGAAGGCTGTGGGCCGGAGAAGATGAATCTCCGTCAGCACCAGCAGGGGAGGCGCTTCTTGAGTTCACTCTTGTAGGAAAAGACGATACGAACATTATGAACTTTTTAAACTTTTTCATACGTTGACGCTCCAACTGTTACACAAGTTCACACTCTCGCATTCGCCATCAGTATCATCCTGCGCTGTGGGTTGTTGCATTGTGTTGCATTGTGCTGCCATTCGCCACATTAAACGGAAAATCTTTTAACAGAAAAACAAAAAAATCATTTGTAAATAGTCTCTTATGTCTGTTTCCTGTTCTGTTGTTGTTGTTCGTTGCTGACTGGGGGGATGTCGTCAAGCCTTATTTGCTTATGTTGATTCAAGTGTTCCATTTGAAAGCAATATGTCAAATTCCCCCTACTGTGTCCTATTTTGAGATTAATCTTTTTGTGATTGTTAATTGTGCATTTTACACTTAAAAGCCCTTTGTTTACAGCTCTGTATATTAAAGCCTTTTTTACCATGTATGAAATGTTCAAATGTAGAGTTGAAAATTGTAGCGTGCCTGTCATTTTTAGGTTAGCCTGACGTCATGCGCAGCTGTGGTTGTCGTAGTGTGTCACTGCTGTTAAACTTGGCTTCACATCCACCCAGTCAGACCTCTGTTGTATCAATATAATTCTCTATAAAAACTGATGCGTTTCTCCTTATTTCCTTCAGGTCAGTTTGAACCAAGGGCTAGTGATGCTCCAGGCTGGTAAGAGTGCAGTCAGATATTGAAATATAAACTAAATATGAATTTTATATTACCATTTTTAATTATACAGTCATTGGAGATGTCAGTGTTTTTAATAAAAGGCTTTATTATAATTGTGGTTTAGTCCAGAGGGGGCATTGGAGATGTCAGTGTTTTTAATAAAAAATGTGGTTTAGTCCAAAGGGGTCTAATAAAAGTAGTTTTCCTGATAAAACAAAGTTATTATTGGTAAAATAGACAAAGTCACAGTAGTGTAGTACAAATCAGTTGCTTATATTAGTAGAAACAGTAGTATCATGAAATCTGTCATTCAATTAAATGTAAGGGTGTCCAGCTGGAGTGCACTGATCATTTGCAGTAATAATTACTACTCAAACTTTACTAAGATTTCTATACATTGTTAAAGATTGAAATATTTGGAGCCTTTTAACCTCTATAAAAGGGTCTCAACATCAATTCCTCCTCTGCTTATGTTCATTATTTTTGTGTTGTAGCAGTTTGTCCATTTGGCATGTGGCAAGTTTCCAGTGCAATTCAGTGGAAAAATGCCCACTCCACATGTTTAAGCACTTATGACCCATGACTGTTACAAATCACTGCATCACTTACATGCATGCGGCAAATGTAGTGTCAATGATTCCCAGTTAGCCAGACTTATTTTTTATGAACTATTGCGACTGTAGTATTTAACCCTTGTGCATCCCTTTAAAATAATCACACCTATGGTCCTTTGTGACAAAAACGTATCATGTAATTTTTATGCAGTACAGATTTTTGTCATTCATTCATTATCATTACCTTCATTTACTCCTGCCCTAGTCATACATACCAAAACATCTGAACCCCTTAAATGCCATTTTTGTATGTCAAAGTCTTTAATTATGTGTACAGCAAAAATGGAGTTGGAAAAAAATATTTTTAAATATATTTTCCAACTAATTTGGGGTTATCAGAAGCTGGAGGTGTAATAAAATAGTGCCAACATTGATTTTGAATTTTTTATTTTTTTTATTTTTAGTTTATGCACAAAGCACATTTTTAATAAATAACTAGACTTGCGGTTCTTCGTGACAAAAATGTGGAAAAGAGAAAGAAAAAAAAAGCTCCATCGCATATTTTTGGTTGCACTGAGATAACACTAGGAAATCATAAATTACAGATTTTTACAGATTTCTCTTGTTAAGAATAGGTAAAATTTGTGATTTTTACAATTCAAACCCAACTCACCCCATTACACCTTCTGCAGGCCTCTTTGCAAACACAGCTTTAGTTTTCCTATGGAGTTCTATGATATTTACAGGGATTGGGATTACAGGAGAAAACAAGTATCAAGTGATAGAAATTAGCAATTACCCCTCTTTAAAAAAAAATATTTTCAGTGTTTATCAATAGACGCATAAACAATGACAGATATATACACCTGAAAATATACACACACAGGTGCACACAACTCACACAAACTCCCAATCAAACATTCAGTGGACTCTGGGACTTCTCTAAAATGCACCCATATCATTTTAACCTCACATATCTATGTCTCTGTTGACTAATATGAACAAATGACTTTCTGTTGATGTAACCTCGTAATGGAGGATACACATATCAAAGAAAATTCTGAAAATAACAGAAAAGTCACTAAAACTAAACATTTTGAAGGGGTTTTAACACCAAAGAATGAAAAATAAATCAAAAAGTAAAAATATGGTGGCAAAGTTATGCCAGTAAAAAAGCCATTTTGAATAAAAGTCAATGAAACAAAAATGTACCTGAGGACCACGGGTGTGACTATTTGGTTATAGACCATTCAATTAATATCATGTTGAAAAAAAAACAGACATTGAAAATACATCACAAAATACACAAACTGGTTAACTGTTTGTTATTTGGTGCAGTATAGTCAAAGTTATGCAAAAAAGAAGTTGTGAGGTACAAAAATGTACCTAGAGGTGTAGAAGGGTTAAACGACATTGAAGAGGCATCCCAGGCAAACTCCACTTAGAAATATTTACCCATCAAACCTATGACTTTCTGGCAAATATAGCCCAGTTTCCCTACCTTAGATATTTATATATTCAAGAGAGAACCTGGTGTTTCTAAGCAACCGGTCTCAGCCGGAGAACAGGAAGTGAAGATGACAGAACGTACAGAGCTGTTTGCAGACGTTTACCCCTCTGAGGAGAAATGACTGCTGCCCATGTGTTGACACTGCATTTCCTCTGGTGCACTGATAAGATTATGTGTCTAAGACAAATGGGTAAATAACTGAGCAGTTAGTAAAATTGTATTATAGGAACATTCTGCACCTGAGCACTGTGCATAAATAATGACACAGGCTCTTATTCAGTGACCCGTATATAACTCCACACAAAGTCAGTGAGAGTTACTGACTTCAAAAGAATATAACACCATTTCCATTTAAATGTTTTATTGTTTATTTTAAATTATATTGATAATTGATCATCTTAAAATACTTTCAGCATAAAATAAATAAAAGTTCAAATGTGACACACACTGTATGCGGGCCCCATATTTATGAGCATGGGCTGTGATTGGGCAGTTTGTGTGTC
>KN490995.1:22691-49550 GCA_000787155.1 Scartelaos histophorus | reverse complement strand
CACGGACAATGTCCCACACATAAGACCCTCAAGCCAGATATATCAGACTGTTTTCTAAGCCCCATTTATGTTAAATTACACTTTATTTAGATGTTAACTAATACAAAAAACAACACAATTGGTAGTATTAATACTGCATGGTCAAGTTTGTGGAACCAACCAATAATAAAATGGGTAAGAAAAATCCAAAAGTCAAGTCAGTTTTAAATGTTTTACCTCACAATTTAAAATAAAATTATTTAATTTAGACTAGTTGACCACTAACTTGACTTACTGACTTTCCCACATTTTGTTTATAAACGCTCATTCTGCTTTGCTGCCCTGTGTCACTGGCCCCTTGGCTCGGGCACATGCAGTGACTGATTGATCTCTGTCAGGACCTTAGCCTGGAGACCACGGTGCGTCTGGTGCTCCACGGCTAATCATTAACAATGTGAAGAGGTCCTCAGCTGGCTCCCCTCACCAGTGGACACACTATGGACAGACGACTGGACAGACGACTCCTCACTCAGACATGAAACCTTAGAACAAACTACAATGGACGCGCTATTGCTCATTTGCGTCGTAGCCAGCGGTGCCACTAGTGTCACCGCAAAACCCAGCTCCGGTCTGGAGACTTGGAGACGGTTCAGTAAACTGCCATACCCGGGGGACCAGGCCTTTCTTTACGACACCTTTCCCGAGGGGTTCATGTGGGCAGTGGGCACGGCGGCGTACCAAGTCGAGGGCGCGTTTGAGAAGGACGGCAAGGGGCTCTCCATTTGGGACACTTTTACGCGCGGTGGGAACAGGTTGGCGACGGGCGACGTGGGCAGTGACAGTTACCACAACGTGCACACGGACATCCGGGCCATAAAACAACTGGGGGTCACGCACTACCGCTTCTCCCTCTCCTGGGCGCGCATTTTCCCCAACGGGACCCGGGGCAGCTACAACGAAATCGGCACCAACTATTACCGGACCCTGATAAAGAAGTTAAAGGAGATCCGCGTCCAGCCCGTGGTCACGCTCTATCACTGGGACCTGCCCGAGCACCTCCAGCAAAGCCTCGGGGGATGGACCAACCCGCAGTTAGTGGACATTTTTAAGGATTACGCAGATTTCTGTTTCCACACGTTTGGAGATGATGTGAAGTACTGGATCACCATCGATAACCCGTTTGTGGTGGCCCAGCACGGGTACGGGACCGGGGTGGTGGCGCCCGGGATCAAGAATGACCCGGACCTCCCGTTCAGAGTGGGGCACATCCTGCTCAAGGTGACCAAACAATAACTATAATAATCTCATAAGCACATGTGAGTTATTGGCTATTTGGGTGTAAAGTCCAGCAAGAAATGTTTTCTTGACTTTCTCTGTATGGAATAGGCCACATGGAGAAAGTCAGTGGGTTTACCTGGCAACCTACTAAATAAATAAGGACCATGGCCAACTTTGGTGACTTTTATGATTAGAAATAAAATTAGTTCTGTATCATATAGTATCATATAGTTATTTAGCCTCATTAATTCAGTGGCTGTTGCCACTGTCTTATGTGGTGGGCTGTTTCTGTGCCCTCTAAATCGCCTGGCTTTTCAATAATGTGTCATTATATTGTAATTAATGGTGGGTATAGATTTTTTTTTTAATCTAGATTAATTTCGCTGTAATTTAAATTTAATCTAGATTAACGCTATGACGTCACCCGCGGCGCTCAAATGAGGCTCTCTACTAACGGTTATACAGGAGAGAATCTGGAGCCAGGCTCTATGTCAGGGGGGACCAGTTATAAATTGTAATGGATGAACCAGGAGCAGATGGATGGAGAGTTTTAATAATCCAGTGAAAAAAATAACATGGGATATGTAGAAAACATGTGCTTTAACTTCAAATGAAAATCCGTACAAATCAAATCAAATTTTCTCACACAAGTAACAAATGTATGAAATACTATAAAAAATGAATTTCTTGCAAACAAAACTTTTCAAAAAGTAAAGCCAGCAAGGCCCATTCATACTTTGTTTTACACAGTTTTACACTGCATCAGATTATTAATAAAAATCTTTTGCATAAATAAACTCAGTTTTACATCATATAACCCATAACCACTACAGAGCCACATCAGCCCGTTTTATATTATAATGTGTTGTGCTTGCTGGTGTGAAAGTTTGATAAAGTCCTTATTATTGTTTATTTTGTCAGGCCCATGCTGCTGTCTGGCACATGTATCACAGTCACTACCGAAGCCGTCAGAAGGGCCGTGTTTCCATGGCACTGGCGTCTCACTGGATCAAACCCACCCGAACACGCCTGGAGAGCCTGAGGGAGTGCCAGTGCTCTCTGGACCACGTTCTGGGCTGGTTTGCTCGCCCTTTGTTCACAGACGGAGACTATCCCCCATGCATGAAGGAGCGGCTGGGGTCCAAACTGCCCTCTTTCACCCCGGAGGAGAGGGACTTCATCAAAGGAACAGCAGACTTCTTTGCCCTGTCTCACGGTGCTGCGTTGAGTTTCCAGCTCATCAATGACAGTCTCAAATTTGGGCAGCAAGAAGATCTAGACCTGAGGATGTTGCTGTACTGGGTCAATGCAGAGTATGACAAGCCACCCATATTTGTGGTGCAGAGTGGTTGGTATGTTGGGTTCTATATCTTAGACGTAACATTTTAAATCAAGCAATAGCTCTGATGAAAAAAAACAACTGTTGGTTTGATCCTAGCTTCATTCGCTGCATACAGTCTTCTTGTCATTTTGTACTTTGGCAAGACACGTTATTTATCAAAATGTTTCGCTCAAATAGCATATCCAAACAAATGTAAAAGTGCCTCTCATCATCGCTTCTTGCTTCTCCACTGATTTGCACCACTAATTTATGTCTCAGTGAGCCTAACAAGTTTATATTAACCCACTGTAAGATTCTGGTGTTTCTTTATTCACTATTTTGGCCATAAATAAATTCCTAATATGGAAGCTCCTATAACTGCTAGCCTCATGAGCTTCATTTGACTGGAATGGAACGCTGTGGGTGACGTCACACTCCCTTAGTCCACTTCTTTATACAGTCTATGGTCATTACATTATAGTTATAATAATTTCATAACCTACACACATTGTTAATAATTACCTATTTAAAAACATGATTACTCTGTGATATCGGTGAGGGAGCGGTAAACTTTCATCTGTATGTGTTTGCTTTGATTTTAAAATGTCTCTGTTGCTTCTCTACAAAGGTATGTCCTCGGCAACACCAAGACTGAAGACCCCAAACACATGTACTACCTCAAGAGGTTTATAGCAGAGGCACTGAAATGTTAGTAACACTTGTATGTACAGTATTTGTTATTTTATTTTGTATTTATTTTATTTTATTTCTAAAGGCTTTATTGTTATTAACCTATTAATGTGTTAATGTGTTGTCATTAATTATACATATCAAAATATTCATGTTTTTCTGGCTCTTTGTGTTGCAGCTATAGTCATTGATCATGTGAATGTGATCGGCTACACTGCCTGGTCTCTTATCGACGGTTTTGAATGGTATCGGGAATATGGGATCAGACGGGGGCTTTATTACGTTGACTTCAACACTCCAGACATGAAGAGAGAGCCAAAGACGTCTGCTACTTTTTATAGGTTTTTAACTACTACAACTGTCAAATACTACATAACACATTTTATTATTTGTATTTATTTTTTATTTTTTTTTCTAGAACAGTGATCCACAGAAATGGTTTTCCAGAGATTCCAGATAACAGACCGGTTCAAGGAGTCTTCCCCTGTGACTTTGCCTGGGGAGTCTCAGCCAACTCCATCCAGGTCTGTACACATGTGCATCTGTCTACTTTAGCATGTCTCTAAAACTGCTATAAAAGCTTCAATTAGTATGCAACTTTAGTGTTAATAAATGTTATACCTAGTTGAGCCATAATTTAAACCTGGAGTTGATCTATTGTAGACCTACATCTGGTGATACTGCAAAGCCAAATCTTTTGTAGTATATGATGTAAAAAATACTGTTTGAGCTACTGGTACAGTTTTCAGGTGAAAGTCCACTTTTGCTTCAGTCCTCACCATGAAAGCTCTTTACTCATAAACGTACTAACCTCATAGTATCTTCCACCTATGACCAGCTGTTTTCTACCGATTTGTCCCATTTGAACTTTTGAACTGCATACTTACACACAGTCGTGAACCTGCATTTGACCCGATGTGCCCCCTCTGTAAGCGCAGGTGGAGACAGTGCCCAGTCAGTTTGCAGACCCCAGTGTTTATCTGTGGAACATCTCCAACAACGGAGAGCTTATCAAAATGGAGGGTCTCATGGCGCCGCCTCTCAGAAGAACTGCACACTGTGCTGACTACGCCACCATCAGACAACAGGTAAAACGATCCTGGTTACCTACACCTGTAAATAAATATGTCATCTAGACGTGCTCTAAAAGGCACGTCATTCATTACCAAAATTATTCAGCCCAGCAGGTAAGTCGAGTTAATATATATAAGACACAAAAATGTACTACTTATCATCTTAAGGAGATTGATAAAACAACAATTGATTTTATATTTTAAACAATGGAAATATTATTAAGAGATGACAATGATTGACTACCAAAATTATTGTTGGTTAAAATTCTGAGTTTAAATGCTTGTGTGAGAGGCCACACCCGTATTGCCCTCTCTAGTCACTGCAGTGGGGCTGGTTGAGTCAGGACAGCATAAAACTCTACTAAAGTAGGTGTGGATGTGATGACGATAAATGAACAGCCCAGTGTGGCAAAATACTGCACACATTCTTATACACATGATATTATGATAATGTAACCAAAAAATTTAATCTGTTTTACCTGGATATGTAGGTGGAGGAGATTCGTCAGATTGGTGTCAACCACTTCCACTTCTCCCTGAACTGGTCGGCCCTGGTTCCTTCAGGAGATGTGTCCCACCCAAACGACACTCTGCTGGGCTACTACCGCTGCTTCACCCGCCAGCTGCTCCAGGCCAATGTCACCCCTGTGGTTACACTATGGCACCACACCAGGCAGAGGAGCAGCCTGCCTGCCCCACTCAATACCGCCAACAAGTGGCTCAACAGGTCATTGCACACAACAAATGAATGAAAACTGTTATTACCATGAGACAAATTTGTCTAGTAGGTTAATGAAAGATGATAATTGGATATTACAGTTTAGAGTTTTTTTTTAATGTTATTATGTACATTTAAAATTCATGGGCACGTTAGTCTTTGCATTAAGCAGTTTGAAAAAAGTAAAGCATTGTTTTCTAAATGCATTTAATCGTACATTTGTATAAGAATGTACAATGTTTTCTATCACTGAAAATATGTGTCATCTTTTTGTGTGTACTGTTTTGTTTGATATGTTTTCTTTCATATTTGAACTTCAGCAAGACCCCGGAGGCATTCGCTGACTACGCCAGGCTGTGTTACAGAGAGTTGGGGGCCCATGTGAAGATGTGGATCACTCTGAATGAGCCCAATGATGAGATGGTGAGCTACCAGGAGGGCCATGAGATGCTCCGGGCACATGCTATGGCCTGGCGCGTCTACGACCGTGAGTTCAGACACCTGCAAGGGGGACAGGTGAGGAGGTTTGATAGTATTATACATAAAACCAGTCAGTGTAGTAAGATTTAGTGCAGTGCGTATAGTGTAGTCTATATTACAGGTGTATTATTCTATCATATAATCATTGTGCAATAACAGCTTCAATTGTATTATTTTAAACTTTACTTAAACCAGCCAATGTTTAACTAGTATTACACTTGGAGTCAAATAAACTAAAACTAAAGAGAATTAAAACACATTTAGTTTCTGTCTTATTCTCAGGTGTCTTTGGCTCTGCACATGGACTGGGTGGAGCCTGCCTTCCTGTTCAGTCGTGAGGATGTTGAACCTGCTAAAAGAGTTTTGGACTTCCGCGTGGGCTGGTTCACAGAGCCAATCTTTGGCAGCGGAGACTATCCTCTAGGGATGAGGAGCTGGCTGCGTCAGCTCAATTCAGTCAGGTGCAAACTCTACTGTACAGTAAAGTTACTGTTTAAACCTGAGCCATCAACACTGAGAAGTATTTATAATGTGTACCTTTCATATTTGAAGGTATATAACAATGCTTTATTGCTGTCTCATATACAGTTTCTTATATGGTATGCTACGACCATTATTTAAAGGTTTTTGGTAGAGAATCTGCTGCTTGTCTCCATGGGAATGTTACTGCTTTGCTTCAAACCTTGAACCTTGAACCTAAACACTGTCGATATAGGTTACCTCTCTGTACTATCCTGGCAAACATCCCAGTTATGTTTAATCACATAGTCACATGTAAGATAAAGATATCCAGCTACTTATATGAAATGGAAAAAATATGGTTTATATAATATTTACATTCAGTACATGTTAACATTGTGAAATACTGTGTCTTTTCAAAGCCTTCCTGTGTTTAAGAAAGTTGATAGGGATCTGGTCAAGGGCACATATGACTTTTTTGCAATCAGCCACTTCAGTACCAAACTTGTTACTCATGCCAAAGAAGACTCGTAAGATTTTATTTCTTCTCAAATTACCATTTGCTGTTTAGTTATTGTGAGAGTTAAATGTTTTTCTCTGGAATGCTGCTGTAGGTACACTTATTCTGCCATGTTAGAAGTCCAGTACATGATAGACACCACCTGGATCATGTCCCCAAGGCCTGTAGTGCCATGGGGGCTCAGGAAAGCACTCAACTGGGTAAGAAACTTATTTGTTGATCAATTAACAGTAAAATAATGCAAACTTACATGCATTGTTCTATAGGTAAAGGAGCACTACAGTCATGTGCCTGTTTATGTAATGGCCAACGGTGTCCAGGAAGACCCAGCTCATTTCAAAGACAGCCTACGAGTCTACTACTTGTACAACTATATCAATGAAGCACTGAAAGGTAAAACTACAATAATGTATTAACCTTAAATTAATATTTGTCTTTTTCCTCTTTTGGTCACAGCTTTGATTCTGAGATTTGTACAAGGAGCTTAATAATTAGACAGGTATTCGGGTCAGTAATCCTGATTGCTCAGCTCATGCACAGCGGAGGTTTGCAAGACAGGCTGCTAAAGCAGTCATCTATTATTTCAGTTTTAAGTTTGCATAGGATTACTTAAGAATCAACATGCCTTGAGGTGGGATAGGCTTAAAAATAACAATGCTGAAGTGTTGGAAAAACTCTTTATTTTGGCTGTTTGTGTTTCTGCTAAATGTTTCAATAATGGCATATTTAAATCATCAAAAAGTCTCAAGCCAGTTATTTCAATGATACAACTTTTGGATTGCAGGAAATCTACTAGTATGTGCAGGGTTTAAAAGTAATTGTATGAAGGAAAACTATATAAAATGTCTTGATGTGTTTTTGTCTTGCCAGCATACACACTGGATGGTGTAAACTTGAAAGGTTACTTTGCCTATGCCCTGAGCGACCAAAGGGACCCTGGATTTGGATTATACGGCAACATACAGGAGGAAGTCATCATGAAAGCATCTCTGTCCAATTATAGAAACGTTATTCAACACAACGGCTTCCCCACACATGGAGCAGACCCCCAGCAGTGTCCTGGGATGCCTCAGTCCTGTGTGAGCTGCCAGGTCCTGTCAAAGGGACCAGTCTTGGGCTTCCTCACTCTGGTGGGGTCAGGGATGTTGATAACACTTGGTCTTATCATTTACTACACAGCTAAGAGACACAAAGAAGCTTACTAAATATGTTGCGCTGTGTTAGCTAATCCTGGTCAAAGCACTTACTTATGCTGCTATATACTGCTGCTTTTGTTGTATTATTTTGTTGAAATAATATTGTCAAAGCGTATTGTCAAAGTATTGTGGAGTATTTAAAGAAGATATATACTGGATTAATAATAATATACACACAAAGTCGAAGTGTGCTTTTTTTTTTTTATTAAACTAGGCACGTTCATTCATAAAGGAAGCCATCACAATACCAAATTTGCTAGTACTGTTGGGATTTAGTCATTTTTGGATTAAACAAAAGTACAACATCGGCTTTTAAAACATCATGGCATCCAGTCCATCCTCCATAAATTTCTTGTAAATGGCCATAAACTTGGCGACGAAAGCCTCAAGGTGAAAGATGGCTTTGCTTCCCAACTGCAACCTGTGTTCATAGTTCGCTGCCATATGAGCCACCTCTGTCTTCAAATGACCATCACAGTTGTTCAGCAGTTCATTTACAAGACCCTAAGAGGAATATTGTTAAGTGGATATAGAATTGTGAATAAAAACTAAAACATGAATGCAAAAAAGTACCTTCATAATCACGTCAGGTGGGATGCAGTGAGTCAGGAGCTCATATAATCTAGAACGCACCTCCAGCAATCTAAAAAGAGCAAGTAAAAGGCAAGAGAACAATTACAATTTGAATAGTTTCACTTCCATAAACATTTGTATAAGGGAGATCAACCATCAACTCAACGTTTGTATCACCAATACTCTCTTTAGAGATTGGTAATATTTTCAGTCATTAATACCATACTTTTCAAGATGTGAAAAACATTAAGATTTGGAGAAGGATTATAGCAGATAAAAACAATAAGAACAAGGTTGCCCATCCATCCATCCATTTTCTTCTGCTTATCCGAGGCTGGGTTGCAGGGGCAGCACTCTGAGCAGGGACTCCCAGACTTCCTCCACCCCGGCCACTTCCTCCAGCTCCTCCGGGGAACTCCAAGGCGTTCCCAAGCCAGCTGGGAGACATAGTCCCTCCAGCGTGTCCTGGGTCTTCCCCGGGGCCTCCTCCTAGTGGGACATGCCCAGAACACCTCCCGAGGGAGGCGCCCAGGGGGCATCCGCACCAGATGCTCGAGCCACCTCAGCTGACTCCTCTCAATGTGAAGGAGCAGCGGCTCTACTCTGAGCTCCTCACCCTATCTCTAACTGAGCGCCCAACCACCCTGCAGAGGAAGCTCATTTCAATCGCTTGTATCCACGATTTCGTCCTTTCGGTCACTACCCAGAGCTCATGACCATAGGTGAGAGTAGGAACGTAGACTGACCGGTAAATCGAGAGCTTTGCCCTTCAGCTCAGCTCCCTTTTCACCACATACACCATCCGATACAACGACCGCATCACTGCCGACGCTGCACCGATCCGCCTGTCAATCTCATGCTCCATCCTCCCCTCACTTGTGAACAAGACCCCGAAATACTTGAACTCCTGCACTTGAGGCAGGGACTCCCCACCTACGCAGAGAGGGCAAGCCACCCGTTTCCAGTCGAGAACCATCGCCTCAGATTTGGAAGAGCTGATCTTCAGCCCAGCCAATTCACACTCGGCTGCAAACTGCACCAGTGCATGTTGCAGGTCCTGGTTCGATGAAGACATCAGGACAATATCATCCACAAACAGCAGAACAAGGACACGCGGAACAAGGTTGTACTATATTTAAATATACGTTCAGTACATTTCCATTTGATTGCCATAATGTCTATTGAAAATATTCACTGCTGTTGATACTGCCCACTCCTGCTAACTTTCATTAATGTAATGATGTAATGATTGTCCATTTTACCTTTGTGGACTTTGCTGGCTCACAATTGCATTGGCAGTCTCCCTCAAGTAAACCTCCCAGTCCGTCTCTGGCACTTCCTGGTCTGCTGAGAATGGGTACCTAAACACAGTAAAAATAAATTATATAATGTCGACTGCCCAGAGCATACATAATAAATAAATATAAATTGAATAAGTTTATCCATTCTTACTGCTGTACTCTGCAGGCTTCACACATCAAAAGAGCTTTGCGAAGATTACGACCAGACTTGTCAGAGATTTGCTTTGCCAACTCAGGAGGAAGGAGAAGCCCCTCTTTTTTGCACACAGTGGCCAAAACACTGCACACCTAGAAAACATGAAAATAACAGTGAATGACATAATACTTTTTACTAACAATATTATAAGACAATGGTTTTCTCACCTCTTCCGTGCTCGGAAGAGGCACTCTGACAGCTAGACATCGACTTCTGATTGGTCCAATGACTTTAGAGGTGGAATTACAGCAGAGGATGAGACGGCAGGTGGACATGTATTTCTCCATGGTGCGACGCAAAGCATGCTGGGCATCTTTTGTGAGCCTGTCCACTTCAGTTAGCAGGACCACTAAGATTTGAATAGACAATACATTTTAGACAAAGAAGCAATTGCATTATATACACGTTTACCATTATAATAGAAAGACTAATACCTTTAAAGTCTCTCTGGGTGCTTGACTGGATTTGTTGAGATTGAGCTACTGTTTTAATTAGCTCTTGAATCACCACACGGTCCTGATTTCCTGCATCACTAAAGACAACACAACAACAAACAGATTCATATTCATATGTACTTTCTTCAAGATAATAACAGCTGACATTTACCTGGGATTAACTTCCAAGTGATAATTGCTCGCTATAGTATTGATTTCAATTTTTTTCTTTGACGGCGCCTACACACACAAAAAGCACCATTCACATTAACACAAAGAAATACAAAAATCTGCGTCTCGTAATGTACATAATCTCGTTATTTTTGTCTTACCACAATACTTTGATGCTCGATTCGCAGTTTCTCCACTCCAACTCCATACAGCTCTCTCAGCAAACACATAATGCGCGTTTTCTTTCCAGACCCTGAAGGTCCATACACTAACAAATGTGGGAAGTCGCCACACTGGACCTAAGAGCACACAAATGTCACATAGATCCATTTCTACGATGGGCAGAATAATGCTAAACGGGATGCTAATTCTTCTTACCAGGTTTTTCAACTGCGCGGCTTGGTCTTTATGATAATCCAGTTTGGCAAGGGAGTTGGGTCTGTATTTATCCACCCACAAACTCATGTTTTTTCTTAGATTAGGAAACAAAGTCACTAAATTGTGGATGTTGTTGACAGAAGCTCCTCGGCAACTCTCCCGCGAAATCTCACAAACTACAAACCGGAAACGCGCGCTGGTCCTAAGAGCTACGGGCACTCCACTGGGCCAAACTATGTCACTGCGCGACCGCATTACTTTTTATTTTTGGCACTCAGCATTCACAAGTTCATGCTCTTTCTAAACGATGAGCCGACGACACAAAGGAAAAAGTCAAGGTAAGTATATATATGTCAGAGATATGTCATGTTAAGACATATAAGGTGTTTTTAGTTGTATCTACAAATAGATCTGTTGCACAGTATGGCATTATGTTAATTGGCATGTGTAGAGTTTCTACAGATGTGAAGGCTTTTGCTAACCATATTCTGGTTCATACGTGCACAAAACAGACACGTAGAGATATTTTACATTGTACGTTGAGCCAGGGTTTAAGACATAAAAATAAAATGTATTATTTAAACTTGATTGGTCAAAGAGTTTTTTGTGCCACCCGACCACAAAAGATTGTGTTTACTACCAGTATAAGTCATACTGAGTTTTAAATTGTTCATCAATTAAATGGCAATGTTTTACAATAACGTAACCTTGGTGATAAGCAAGGTAAATGACTTCTAATCTTCTCCCAATGTTTGCAGCACATCTGAACAAGGACAAGACGCTGCAGTAAAGTCCACACTACAGATGTATGTATACAAAAAATTATACATATGTAAAAACTTTTCTTTTTAAACTCTTTATACATTAGATACACATCAGGCTGAACCCAATATAAGTGTAGTAGTTTTGTCATTTTCATTTTCAATACAAAATGAATAGCACTTGTTATTTTATATTATAATTCCACTTATAAAGCTCAAGATCGATAAAAGTGTTTGTTTGCCAAAAGTCACATTTTTTTCTATTTATTTCTTTTTATACTTGCTCAAATAAGTATTTACTTTCAATACCAGTTTTACTACATGAGTTTTGATACTTCTGACAATCAGTAATCTGTCATAGTTCACATTATCCTTCTCGACCTCTATCATTTCACCTGGAGCCTCACTGTGGTAACTGTATCTCTGTGATAGGAATGCTGGGTACGAGGAACGTGTCCCTGCAGGTCGGCGTAGCTTGCATTGAAATGTACGTCTGAGGTAAATTGATGCGCATCTGTCATCGCTGTAACATACTGTAGCATGGTGTAAAATGTGAGGCAGGTGGGGGCCGTGAGGTTGTCAAGTTCTTCAGAGAATAACCATGTAAATAGTTAGAGGACTAAACCAGGGTAAATCAAGAACAATGCAGATCTACAGTGAAACAAAATCAGTTCCAAACCTGATTTGAACCATGACTTGGACTGAAACAGTAACAAAACTAAACCTAAACTTTGACTGAATGAACTGTGACCCAGATCAGAACCAGGACCAAACCAGAATCTCACCATTTCTAAACCAGTACTCAAGTATAGAACAAAAATTGCAAGGGCGTGGAATCAAAACAGATTATTAACCTTTTAAAGCTTTCAAACAGGGTTAATAATCCATAATGTTTCCACACGCTTACATCAATTAAATATATTTAGTAGCAATTTGTGGTTCTCAGTGTAATATTATCCCCACCACAAGAATCTTAATTCAAGCTGCTGTTTCCTAATGGCATAAACATGAGGGAGATAAAAAGTATTTGCAAACATACATACTGTATTTTTTGCTTGTATCTGGCTCTCCATGAGCAGGCCTCAACAGGCAAGACCCTCTCAAGGTTAAGGTGCAAATAGCAGGTCTTTACTCTTGACCAATGACATTCTCTTTGAAACATGAAATTCAGTGTTTGCCAACAAACTCTAGGAATTCCTCAGTCCTCTGAGAGCTGTTTAAAAGTCATATTTATAAGTCTCAGTTTGTGCAGTTTCTCAAAATAGCCTAATTTGAGAGATTTACTGAAGTAAATGATTCAAGCATTACCTCATGTGTATGATGGAATGTGCTTCCCAGGTGAAATTCTTTAGCTTCAAGCCAAATTATACAGCAATAACCAAAAAGAGTCAAGAGACATATTTTTCATATTCTAAGTCAAGTCTATACAGCTGTACAAACCGTTTTTTTAACTCAGTTTTTACATAGCTGCCTTGCACTGGTTATTCATATGCTCTGGTCATAAAACAACACACCACACACGGTTACACAAACACCTGCCTGTGTCTCGCTGAGGTAATGTAGGAGGGCAGAGCATTCCTCTGCACTTCTCTCCTCCCCTCCTTACTTTGCTTGTTCATATCTTTTCAAGGTACACTCAGTGGATTTATACTACACATCAATGAGACTCTTTCCCTGGATCAAAAGACAACCACCTCCAGGTGATGCGTTTTGGATGACAGCAAGGGTAAGTACCTGTAAACTATATTTTGTAGTATAGTTATATGCCAATACAGTCCTTCTTTGGAATGATACAATTTACTTATGGTATTTTTTACTGTGTCAGTTAAGTGGACAATGTGTCATTCTAACGCACATATTCAAAAATATTATTTTATAAAGTATATAAAGGATATTACTAAAAACTTGTAAACTATTCCATTATAATGATAGCTGTAACTTGTTAGACTTTTGTTTGGATCCAGGTCCAGAAATAAAGAAGGAAATTGCTGTTTAAACACACTATAAAATTCATACGGTGAAATGACATGAAATATACATTTAAAGGTTTCTGATCATTTTTGCCTAGTTTGACTGGTGTTACAAAGCAGTAAATGTGTTGGCAAGGAAAGGGTGTGCAGGTCAAAAATACTCACCAGGAAAAAACACTGTGATTTAAGCAAAATACATTTGTTAGACAAAATCCTTGGAGCTGCAGGGAGCTGTCGACCTCTTTGGGAGCAATAACTTACTACAGCTCAGAGACATTTTCCATTGTCCTCAGAGTTACTTCTGTAACTCCATTAGTACTACTGGAGTTAGCTTGATGTATCTATACAAAAGTATAGATATGTTTGCAGTTATTAGTTTTCTCTGATAGCTTACATCAGCCTTCAAATCCACTGCCTGTAGGCGTGAGGTAAGGACCAGGATTGTGCTATTGTGATGAAATGGACAGATAAACTTGTCTAGGCATTGTTATCTCCATCTGTATTGACTGTACACCACTGCTGTGTTTATGAATACCAATATGAATCATCTCACATACCTCATTGAGATAGTAGCAACATGTAGTTTTATGTGATTTTTTTTCACCTTTTTAGGACTTGAATAAAATAGGCATTTAGATTAAGGAATACTTTATGGTCCCCTTGTCTTTCATGTTTGACCGATCATTGCCACTGGAGCCAGTCAGGGGCAGGGGACCCATCTCCCAAATTTAAATTCAGCTTGGTATGATCTATATAGCTGGAGGAGTAACTTATTGTACGTGTTTTAGTTTTAGGTTTTGCATATCAAAAATTCTTTGTCTGCAATTTTGCAATTTTTTTTTTCTCTCTTTTACAGCTCAACTTTGAGAGACAACTAGTAAACATTCACATCTGGCTCTTGAATAAGGCTCTAGATAAACTAATTGCTGTATTTTTGCAGCTTAACCCCTTCTGACAGATCATCAGGCTCACTTTACCGGGCCTATAGAGCAAATTGCCATCAAAATCTTGTCAGATGCAGACGACTAGTGATGCATGAAGGCCCAGTGGTAGCTCTGCTTATCGAGCAGCGGTTTAACAGGCCCGAGTATCCTGAGGCGCTCGCTCTCCCTCCAGTAAAACTACAAGGTCAAGTTCTGGCTATTGCCCAAGCCTCTAATAACTGCAACACCATGTCTGAGCCTGTCCCTATGCTGAAATGTGCCCCCAATTCAACGGACAACAGTTCTCACAGTGAAATAGAGCAAAACACAGATAGCCCTTCTTCTGAGTTAAGTAACATGGACAAGATGCTACATTTGGGGAATTTGAAGGATTCTTTTGTAACTAATACAGAGGCATTACCAACTGAAGACATTGAAAATCTTCTATTAAAAGAGTTCTATTTAGCTAGTAACTTTAATGTTCCAAATTCACCTCTAAATATTGGCAAATCCTCTCATAATGATCTTGATGTCAGAGATACAGACTGCGTAACATCACTAGACTCAACCACTGAGGACTACCCACACGATCTGCTAAGGATAGTAAAACACAAACCAAGCGCTATTGTGTTTTCTGATTTTGATCACAGCCCTGAAAATCAAGATATCTTCCCCAACGAGGGCGCTAAAGTCAGTGGAGGGTCATCTTCTTCATCCACTACAGAAGGGAGCGAAGAGGAGGAGGACGATGATGATGATTTTCCTGAAGCTTCACAATATAAGGAATTCCTGGTCAGTCGTCGCCGTAGAAACTTGAGCAGGAACAGGAAGTGCTTGAGGAAGAGACAGGATGCCCAGCCTAGTAGCACTTGTGGTTGGCAAAAGACCACTACCACCGGCAGTAGCAGCGACGCAAGCAGCAAGGACCGGATTCAGTGTAAGGGTGAAGAAAAAGAAGTACAGCAGGACAATGACAAAGAGGTAAGAGAAACAAGATTCATACGCAATTGAAAGCCCAAAAGTAATTTGTTTAAGTTGTGGTTACTGTGTATTGCTTATAATGTCTTTGTCTATAGGATTTAGTCTTTGTAATATATTTAGACTCCACCAGAGGGCAGCATATGAACATTGTAGTATGGCTTGGCTTAGTATTGGCTTTATGTCTGCACCAGTTTTTATCTTTGACCCTTCTAAATACACCAACCAACAGATTTAAATGATCTGAATGAATAACTGTTATAATGGATCGTGTATATTGTGCACTTTTGCAATAAATAACTAAATGTTTAATTTGAGTTTTGTCAGTTTTCAGGGGATGTTTGCTTTGAAAGTGAACAGATATTAGATAGATGATCTTTGGCTCTAGTGGGTGCCAGCCTCTACCCAATGCATCCCCATATAGGATTAGTTTATACAAGTTATATTTATGAATGAAAATAATTATAAGAATAGAATATTGTGTGATTGTTGTAGTTGCTCTAGACCTTTATTTCTGTTAAATTTTAAGATGATTAATTGATGATAGTATTGCATGATTATGTATGTTTGAAACTGAAATAGAACGTTCCACATTAGTGTCTAGTTGTGAGTGGGAGTGGTCACTCACATATTGGCAGGTTTAATAAATTCCTCCCATTTTTCCTTGGGCCGCTCCTGGTATTTCCATCTTCAGGCTGCCCACTGCCAGGTCATTATTCTAATCCCCCACCTGTCGTATTGTAGCCCTGTCCTGTTGGCAGCGTCCCACCCTGCCCTCTGGCTCTCTTTGTATCTCTGTGCCCCTTATAAACACTTGTTCTCCCTGTGCAGCTTTTGTCCCGCTGTCCCTCTCAAACTGTCACTTATTGGCTGCTCACATTCAAATACATGTGAAGTCAGAAGGGACCCTTTGGGGCTGCGCATTCTTGGGATTTTTATGCCTTTGCTGTTTTGTCACAGTACATAATGGGGGAACAACTTTCAAATTGAATCATTTAAGGAAATGTATTAAATTATATAAGGATAAATTAAATATATTACTGTGGAAATTACAAAAATGTGTACAAAAACCAAATTTCATCTATTAAAGGCTATAATATGCTATATAAAGGATGTTAAAGTTGCACTTTGTAACTTTTCTGGAGGAGTGTCTGCCACCTGCTTGTCTTCATCATGGAGAAGCTATTGCTTTGCCTGAGATGTTACACAGTATGGAATTAAAATGTTCCTTGCATTTATTAATTTACAAGTGTTTTATTGCTATACCTAATGCCTTGAAAAGTAAATGTCTTTTTGGTCAGTACTGTGTCCCCTCTCCACAGATCTGACCTGTAAATAAGCCTGCTCATCTCTATGGAGATAGATAGATGTAATGCTGGACTATTACAGGCAAAGCATTAATATTGCTCTAGAGACAGATAAGACAACAAATGTTGCAAAGAGCACTTTTAAAGAAGACTATTGAGGCAAATATAATAGATTACACATCTAATAAGGTGAGCTAACCTCTTCACATAAGTTAATGGCTGTGCCACCTCAGACAGGTCGTGTAAAAATGAAAAGCCCTTTTTGGAGTGAGTGTGTTGAGGGCAAAATGTGCATTAATGCTTCTTCTCTGTACAGTGAGAGGAAAAAGACTGATTAACATTTCATGAACTTTGAGAGTACTCACAGTAACTACATGGCTCTGTACTATTACACAATTGCACTGTTAAAACCCATGTGAGCCTTCACTTCTCCTACTCTCTTGTAGGATTACACTTTTTCCCTATGAAATTTTAGAAAAATAAAATGTAATGCAAAAAACAAACACAAATATATGGATAATATTAAAAAACACTATGCCTCTCAATTTCTCTCTTTCTCTCTGCTTTAGGCCTATTCTTCTGGTTTTGTACTGGTATAAGTCTTAGTGTAAACCGTGTAGATCCTACTCTTATTTATAATATATTACACTCCATATTCCATTTAGGGTCTAAAATAGTTTAACATATTTCTCTTTCTCCATAGTTGAAGCCTGTCCTGCAAATTGTAGGTTAAAAATAGCTCAGAGTACACAGCCCCTCAGTGTCCCGTGAGTGAGATGTGGGGGCTGCAGCTACACAGGAAATGACTACACTGCCAGGCCGTTAATGTAGATATTTTCTAGGCTGGGTTTGGGCATAGGCAGTATTTGTGAGTGGGTGGGTACAGGGGTAAAGAGTGGAGAGGGGCCGAGGGGGGTGCATGTATGTGAGTTCTGTTTGGTCTTGAAGCTTCTCAAAGGACCCTATGTGCTGCCATCAGCCTCTGGGACTCTGGGATCAGCCAAAACAAAGCAGTTTGTTCATTTCCTGAATCCACCAAACAAGTGTCTTAGTTATAGTCCTACCAGAGGAAAGGGACAATTCAGTTAAGGGCTAATGCATGTTATAGCATATTTATTACGTAACTATCTTAACAAACTGGTCTTCCATCATTTGCATTAATTTCCAGTTCCAATTGGTTGTATCTACCGGTAAAGTTACTGGTAGATTAATCCTGGTGTTCAGTTATTTTGGCAAAATTCTGATTTAGCCAGGCTGCCCATCATTGTCTACAGCCCCCCTCCGACCATCTTCAATCACTCACTCACTCTTATTACTATTTATCAGGTATTTGAGTGATTTTATTTAAAGAAAACGTCACCCATATGCTTTTGTCTAGGCTGCTATGGGAGCTAATTGACTAAAATCAATCAGACACATAAACAAAACTTATTAACTGCAGATCAACAGTGATTTCAGATATAACAGCATATATATCTGTCTCCACAACATTGTCATTCAAAGTTTGTGCTATCTAAAGTCATTTTCCCAGCCGGTCACTGCCTCAGTTTGCTCTACAATAACGTCTTTGAGAAGGTGTGACCTCCTCCACACTCCACAGCTCGAAACTCTAAAACAAGGTGCTCGTGTGTGAAAGCTCAGTGTCTAGCCTTGTTAATCAGCGCTGCTTCATTCAAATAAAATGCTTTTTCAAGAGTAGCCCTCAAAATTGACCACAGATTTTTTATTGCGTGTGTGTCTTGTGTCACATTTAGGGGGCTGGTGGTGACTCGATGACGGTCCTGATGAAGAAGTTGGATCAGATCAACTACGGGATCCAAGACGCTCCTTCCTCCCCCTCAGACTCCCTCCAACGGGACGAGGAACAGCTAAACACTCAGGTCTGCTTTGTTAAGGGCTAGTAAGATGCACAATACTGTACATACCTACTCCACTAACCTTAACTTAAATTAACCCATGTCTTTATGTGTCTCCTAATGTGATGCAACTTGCACACACCTTCAACTATAAAAATGCAATAGATTTTTGCATGAGTTTTACCTCCTCAAAAACATACCTTGAATTGTGTTTTCACTGTTGTGTTTCATTCACATATGTTTGAGTGATCCTGCATTATTAGGCCGTCTACAACACAAAAGCTCAAAATACTCTGTTCCACCTTGTGTCATGTTGTGGTAGTTTTCAAGTTAACAGTTACTTTGTAGAGCTGAAATTATCCAAATTATTTTCTAGTGAAGGTGTATTACCACGTGACATCACAAGGTGGAACAGAGTGTTTACAGTTTGAAAGAAGAACTTTTAAATATACATGAATTGTGTATTAGATGAATGTTTGTGTATAATGTTATAGTGAGTGGTGAGGTCCCACCATGAGCTCAGAGCTCAGAACATACCAGGCAAAAGTCAGTAGCCTTAGACTTGCAGACGTTCCTCTGTTTAAAACACATTAATTACAAATAATAGCCTGAGCCTGGCTCCTCTCCAAATCTGTTGTTTTTCTGCCAGTAAAACCTCTCTGCATTTGGCAACAACATCAATCTCCCACAGACAATAAGTGCACAGCTCATTGCAGTTTATGACTATTTTAAACTAATATGTAGTGGTGGTTAGTACTCACCATATTACGGTAATGCTGCTTTGGTTGAGTAACTCTTCAGATATTAATAAAAGCAAATACACCTTATTTCTAAATAATATGTATTTTGGCAAGAATGGCAAGATCAACTTTCCTTTAAAAAAATGTATGTTGATCCCAGTCGATTCATATCCACATGCATTTGCTTATCTAGTATCTATCTGGAGTTCTCCTATGTCTATTTTTCAAAAGCTTTAATTTGTGAAAATTTACATTAGTTAACATGAAAATGACTTTGGAAATGCTTGATTTTAGCATGCTACTGTATGTTTTGCCCGTCTGCTTTTCTTTAAACTGACAAATTTGAACAACTTTCAGAATATGAGTATAAAGTTGGCTATTCCGAATGTTTAATGGTGTATTTAGCGTAATTTTTGGAAAAAACTTTGGCTTCTTACTGTGCTGTACATTCCCCTTGCTCATTATGCTCACCACGTGTAAATCTACTAACCTCAAATAGCTCTTAAACCAACAAAAGTGCGCCAAAGGAATCCTCATAAAATCAAATATTCTCTTAAAAGAGGCAGGATTTAATCAAAGTCATTTTAAAGTCTGCAAACCCCACACATTTCTACCAGGTTGGATCACTGGGTTACATAATGTGGTTGTACAAGATGCTAATTTATTCAAAGGCCCTCGGTACCTCTTTATTCTTCTTTTGTCTAAAATTATTTTCCAGCAAAATAGTTTGCAGACACAAGTAGGTATGTCACAATAACACATTTTGAGTGATGTGATATATTGCAAACATATAGAAAGAACTCCATGACTCAATAAGAAATTCAAATTGTACAAAATTCAAAACAAAACAAAACAAAACCATGAACTACAATAATTACATATAATAAATGAAATACTTTAGTAGTTACTTTATATTTATATTTATAATATCATATAAGTTATTTATTCAACCATCTACAGCTCAAATTGTATCTTAGTACAGAAAAATCACAAAAAGATCCCCACTAGAGCAAAGAAAAATGTAATTAATTCATTCAAATTTGGGTCATGATTTACCCCCAAAATATTTTGTTCCAGCTGTAATTTACCAAAAAACAAGCCGTGATAGTAATAACAGGCAAGACACAAGCATCTGCCAGACGCCCCAACAGAAAAGGAACACACTGGAGTATTTGCTCAAAAAACAGCAAAAACCTGCTAAAGCAAAAGTGAATCTGGCCCCAGTGAAAGCTGTAGATCTAAATACAATACATGGGACATTGTGTGTATAGTCTTCACTTGATTGTTATGATCAATAAAACGAAAGATGATTCGTGCAGCTGTTCACCCTGCTGTGAAAGAGGAGAATGGGGCCATTTATACTGAAAAATGTCAAATATTTATGGGGTAGTAAAAATGTAGTGACCTCAGCCCAGATCAGAAATGCATAACCTTTTTATGTCTCAGAGGCGACACTGGGTGCTGCACCCGGGTTCATCCATTTTTAACAAAGGCTGTGTCCGATCTTAAGAATGCTTTGAATGTGAGCGAAACTGAAGTGATTACATCTCTATAGGAGATGTTCACTCACAGATATCAGCCCACATGGCACAGGAATGTATGAATGTATGTGGCCATTTGTTGGACTGTTTCTATATGGTTTAATGTGTATTTTGTATTGCCGTAACTATTAAATTACTAGATACTAACATTTATAACTGTGATGATTGTGTAAATAACTGTTTGTAATTGTGATCTGACCAGCATGTGCCAAAAGCCGTTTTTATTACAATGAGAGCAACAGTATTGTTGGAAACAATCTATGATTACTTTAAATACATATATCTAAAAGCCTGTATGTCATAGAAGAAAATAATCATTTGATCATTTGATCAGTTACTCGACTGGTGAACTACTAATAAATTGTTAGTTGCAACCCCAAGATTTTGGGATAATTATGGCAACATTGTTGTTCTTTCTTATTTTCTGCTGTATCTTTTACACCCACCTAGCAAAGTTAGGCTAGGCAAAGTTTGATAATTGTTTGATGTGATTATTTCCAATAATACTTTAGATTAAAGAATAAAAGATTCTGAATAATACGAGAACCAGCTGACTACATTACATTGCTTTTCCTATTTTGTGAGAGGCAAAGATTCTCACTTAAGGCAGAAATTGTTTGTTTCTGTTGAATTTATTGGAAATTTTGTGTCATCGATTATCAAGTCCTTTGTCAAGTTCTTTGTGATTTAGTGGATTCATTAATTACCCCTGAATTTGATATCAAACTAATATAGACTGTGGATGGTTGAACTGTGTGTTCAGGTAACAGTTTGGACAAATAAGACTACAGATTGGCTCAGGGTTTACAAGCCAGTAAATCTACACTGAACAAAAATATAAACGCCCCATGTCACTCTTGAGCTTTTATTACCATTATGGTTAATCAGCACATGAAATCAACCAAAATTCATTTTGTTATTGATTAACGTTCAGATAACAGTCCATTACATCCTGGTGGTGGCATCTGAAGTTGAGGCATTCAGTCGAACATGGTGGGGGTCAGTTCGAGAAATTCACTTTTACCACTTTTATCCACCATTTACGTCCACCATTTGCGTCTCTCAAAACCACAAATCGTCAAGTAGATGAGGTTGTCTATGGGCCTGTGGGAAGTTATTCCACTCAATGACTCAATGCTCAATGACAGAGATGGACTTGAATGTGGCACAAATCAGGAAAAAATGTCATTGTGTACAAGTAGAAGACAGTATATACTCACTCAGGGCGGCTCGATTCATGTGTCTTCAGTATTTGACATGCAGCGTCTATATTTTTGTTGATTGTAGTTATGTTTTTGGCTTCTGTTTTGGATCTCTGCCGTGGAAAGCATCACTAGGTTAGCCAGGAGTTTAATATTAAAGCTTATTGCTCATTCAGAAGGGATTCTTTCTGTGATGGCCTATTTTAGATGATATCCCTCATAAAATGCTTAAGACACTGTGTTAATGACATTACTGGAAGGGTTTACATGGTTTATTAAAAGTGCTGCATTGGGAATGTACCCTCATAAAATCCCTGTGTAGAAGTGTAGAAGACTTAAATTATAAAAACAAGACTAAAATTAGACAAAAATTATGTTGGACTATTTGGACTAGTTGGACTATTTCTGAGACATTATGTTCTATATACTTTTTATAGTTACAAAATTTAGCATGACCAAATTGGAAATAATCTCCAACCGAAGATTGAACACAGAGATGCTTTGTGCACGGAGTCAAAGGAAAAATGTGTTTTTTTGATTTAGTTTACACAAAGCATGTTTGAACTGGATGATGCTGAACAAAAAAGTTTTACCTGAATCTAGATGGTGTTAGTAAAAATTCTCCCTCCCCATGATCCTTAAGCGGTTACACCATGACACCTGTTTGTCTTGATGGACACACAGTCGAGTCAGTTTTTTTGACAATTAAACAAGTCAGCATGAATCATTGAAAGATGCTTGCATATAGTGAAGCAGTCAAGCCTTTGCCTGTGTCACTGTCTATGTCTTTTATCCTCCTCTCTTGGAGTTGCCCACACATTTTTGGACACACTGGTCTTTTACATCTCTCCCTGGTGACCTGTGTATGTAATAGTGATCTCATGAAGTCATGCAGCGACGGGCTTTCCAGTGTTGTCATGAGATACTGGACATGGTTTGATAAAGAGGGAATTTTGTAAATAGGAGAAGGGTGATGGCAAACGTGGACTCATAAACCTACTGTGCATTGACAGTGGCCAATTCAGAGAACAGAAACACAGTAATACGGCTGAAGAGATGAGCTGATATAATATATCACAAGACATCAAGAAAAAACAGCATCTGATCTTTTCTTTTGCTATAGCTCCTGCAAACAAACTGTTCTTGTACGACCAATTTGAGTATCATTACATTAAATTTCCTTAACACTGTTTAAAATACACATTAACTTTTCAAAGTATCTTCAGCAAGTCCTTTGTAATTTTTTCAATTTTGTATCTTGCACTAATCCATAACGGATGTCAAAGTCTGATCCTGTCAGATCTCAGAAGCTAAGCAAGGCCAGGCCTGGTTAGCATTTTAATGGGAGACTGCTGGGAAATCAGGTGCCACAGTGGGGCGTCAAAAAAAATCATTGTGTCCTTAAGCAAGACATTTCACCCACCCAGTAGTATTAGACCTAGACCTAGACTTAGACCTAGACCTAGACCTAGACATAGACATAAACTTTATTTATCCCCAATGGGAAATTCATGTTCCAGGTTTGCTTTGTATTGTTCTAAAATATGAAAAATAAAAATAGAATAAAATAAAATTGTAAAACTAAATCTACGCAGAAAAGTCAATGTATTTGCCAAATGTATCCTTGTCCTTAATTGATAGATTGTAAAGCTGGATCGCTCTAGGGACAAAAGATTTTCCCAATTTGTCAGTTCTGCAATTAACTGCCCTCAGCCTCCAATTGAACAGACTATTAAGCAGATTCAATAAAATTTCATAAGAAAAAAAGTAATAATTTTTAGAAAGTTTTGCAAAATGTAGGAGCTGTGGTTCTGAATATTTTTCTCACTGTGAACTTGTATAGTGTTTTTTCCCCTGCTAACTTAAAATTAGATTTTGCATTGGGCTACACCATATTAATAAAAAGGAATTACAACAAGTCTGAAAACTTGTTCTGAGGTGTCTATTGTAAATCTTCCCCTCCTGTCTCTCTCTCCTCTCAGGATGCTCCAGTGTCCAGCAGGATGCCCGGTCGCTCCCTGAGTCTGGATCAGAGCAGAGCATCAGACAAACCTGAGCTACAGAGGCGCCGCTCTCGACCCCTCACCCGCAGCCGACCACTCACCCGCTCGTCCCTCTCCTCCCCCATGCACCTGCACGCTCGACGGGCGAGGGTGAGTCTATTCATTTGTGCAGCTAATGGCTACAGTAACAAATGCACTGATGCTCTTTTTCTGCTGCTGGATATAATAATGAATTACTCTGAATCTAATGTTAAAGGTGCATTGTGTAACTTTTCTGGTTGAGGGCCGGTCAAATACTTTTCCCCAAAGATATGTCATTGCTTTGTCTAGAATGTTTCACAGTACGACATTAAACCTTTTTTATCTTCATGGAGCCCAGACAAAGTTACAAGTCAGATCTGTGGAGAGGCAACCCCCCCTCATAGTCAGAAGGTATTTTCTATGGATTTTTGAGCTATAAAACCACCTCTAATTGAATAAACAAGCAGGTGGTTGACCCCCAACCAAAAAGTGACATGTGTACCTTTAACAAAAGCAACATCACAAATCACAAATGTATTAGTTCTAAATATAGATGTACCTCAGTTTCCATGTGGAGTCAGTTTGTTGGAACAAAACTGCTGTTCACAAACCAAACTCCAAACAACACATTTCTAACTCGATTACATGTGTGCCTTTTTATATCCCTGAATTCACTAAATTCTAGCATAGGTATGTGGCAATTAGCATTTTCCATCAAAGAATAAACCATACTCCCAAAGAGTGACAACATGTCCGCTGACAGACCTACATACATTTCTCTATAGAGCAATTTGTCTAACTTTAGTCCTTCATAACAAGTAGGTTACAGTCGGCTGCGGCTTCTGTAATTAGACACCAACCAGGGCCTGGACTGATGAGGTTATCACTCAAAAGTCAATATGGCAAGTATGATTTATTTCAGTCATCAATGCTGTTCACTCATGTATGACCTAAAAAAGACTATTTAATACGTTTAATTGAGTCAATGTCCTTATATCTTATACACTTTTAGGCTAAAACAAAACGAAACATAAATAATATTCTAGTATTACCACAAAGTCGCATTTTCTGTTATTTATTATATACTTGAATCTTTTCCATTTTCCATTGTGTGCACTATTTTATTTTGACATAAAGCCATGACATATAGCAGATAGGCTTATATCAAGTTACTCTTCAATAGCTGGAACAGTATATTTTGGGGCTCAATATATTTTGTGTGCACATTTTCTTTGGAAAAGTGGGAAAATTTGTGGTATTTTTGGTTTTAACATCTGAACTATAAAAAGTTGAATAAGTGACTTCTATGGCTAATTATTGGTACATTTATTTGTTGCAGCTCAGACCTTTAATAATTGTTTACTGGGATTGTCTAGCATTATTGTTATCGTGACAGTGGCAAAGGAGTTTCATTATTATCATTTATTGCAGGATGTCTCTGTAGCAATATATTGTGCTTCAAAATGTGTTATTGTGGCCTAATAGCTGATATTGTATTATGCCAGATGAATTTTCTAAAACAGCACGATGCATTGACCCAAACTGCATTTTTGTAATCTAAACCAAAATATAGCTTTTTCCTTTAGTATATATATGTTTAAATCCAAACCTATTTCACATTATCATCCAGAATAAATGTTTTCTTGTATTTTTCCATTTGTTTAAACCTGGTCTCTGGCTCTGGGCTTGAGTCCAGTGTCTGTGCTGTTGTGTCAATACAGTCACAGTAAAAGGATGAGGCAGCTCAAACCGCCCCAAGAAATGCAAGGTCATCTCTATCAGAGTCAGCACTGCGGCAACAAGAGCTACTACAGACAGACCTATCCAAGCCCACAGAGTGCGAGCTTTAAGTTAAAAGCTGGAGCTCCAGATTGTCAGTATAACATAGGAGGTTGGTGGTTTAAGGTGCCTATTGTTTGACATTTTGTAATTATGAAGATTGGTGAGAGTTCTATAGAAGGATTTGCCTTTTGGTTCATATCTTGGTAATTGTTAATATTATAAGCAAAATCATCCTTCAGCGAACTAAGGGAATCATTTTCTTGCAACAGTATGAACATGTCATTACCATACGCATAATTTGAAATGCTTGTGATGTCAGTTTCATAAAATATTGTATGACATTTTTCTTTCTAATAGTTGTTGTAGATGGTGGAAGTAAAGGCTAGTGAGGAATCCATAGAGAAACGTGGATCCAGCTGTCAGGTTTTTGTAGCATGACTTACTTACTGTGCTTACTGTAAAATATGCAGGACTGAATATAATCAGACTGAAATGAGACCTTGTCATGATAAGGAGGAGACTGCCAAAGACCTTTTACAGCTCAAAATAGTGTATGTACATAGAGCTGAAGGTTGAACCAAAAGTATGTATCTATTAACTGCCATGGGGTCCAGTTATAGTAGTGAGTAGGAGCAAGTGTGTTTTCTATGTCACGTATCTTAAGATCTATGGTTATTATGAGGTTTATCCCATTTTGGTAGGACACAGTTTATATGGGTAAGGCCTTGTCTAGGCACCCAGGATAAAATAAATTAATAATTGCATTACATTCATAAATAGATTGTTTTAGATTTATGTAATCTTTTGATTTTGAAATTTGTTAATGGAGGCATCCAAATCTAGTATTACAAAAAATCTGACTAGGTGGAAAAGTGTTTATTTGACTGGTGTGTTTAAACTGCTGAAGGTCCTGGGAAGACCTAAGAACAATTTAAAAAGTGCTTGGATTTCAACCCATAGAAAAGCTGCAGAGCTCCAAAAGCCCAAAATTTAAGATATTTTATTGTC
>KN490995.1:0-22633 GCA_000787155.1 Scartelaos histophorus | reverse complement strand
GGGAAATTGGTCCTCTGCATTTAACCCATCGTTCAATGCCACTGGGGCATTCTCAGGAGCAGTGCAGCTCTCAGTAGCCAACCTTCTGCTCTGAATTGTGAGTGCTATCCACCGTGCCACCGCAAGGCAGCTGAACCAAAATTAACCTGTCTCTTAATGCCTCTTTGGACTTGGGGAGCCTGCCTTCCTGAACTGAGTGTCAGACATATGGCTGCTGCACGTGTGGCTCCTTCATGTGTTTGCATTAGGCTTGCACAATATTTTACAAAATGAATGTTCTTGTGATAGTAATATGCCCATCTGCTTAATGTATACCAATAACATTATCAGTGTCATAGTGTAACAAATAAGATGCTTTAGTTACATCTTAAAGATCAAATAGAATTACTGCAAATGTGATAAAAGACTTAAGGCAATTGTGAACTATAAGAACATTTTGTCGATTATGTTTTCTTTTGGCTTTTTAGCAGTTCTGTTTACTAGTGTGTGTGTGTGTGCGTGTGTGCGTGTGTGCGTGTGTGCGTGTGTGCGTGCGTGCGTGCGTGCGTGTGTGTGTTAGCATTTGTAGTTCTAGGGTATCATGTCTCATCCTTTGCTAGTATGTGCATGTGCTACTATGTGTAGTCCCTTGCTAGCATGTCTAGCATGTGTAGCATGTGTAAGTAGGTAGAGGAGCAGTGAGGGGCCGTGGGATCAGACCCGACGGTGGAGCAAGCGTTTATTTTCTCCGGACCGTGACTGATAAAGTACAGCTGTCCAAACTGACACACACACTGCACCAGATGCCTATTGTCATTCAACACCGAATTTAGAGCAGGTTTTGTACTACAGTGTATCTACACACAAATCACAGTAGCTTAGATTATCACTGGGATCATCTGTGTGTTTGTCCAAGAGTTTAATATGGACTGGAGATCTGAGCAACGATTATTGCTACACTGACACTGAAACCTCACATCTGATAAGCCTTTGTCTATTGATAATACACCAGACATACATGTCCATGAACACTTGGTGCAGAGCTTCTTCAGACAACTAAGCTTTTGTCTTTACTGCTCATTACAAGCAGCCTTAAAGGGCCTATATTATGGCCTACATTATTTTCTGATATTAATTATAATGTTGTTTCCTGATCACAAACATTCCTGGAGTTGTGTTTTGATTCATTCACACATGTTTACCTCTCACGCATATTTAGGCCAAGCTCTTCTCTCAAACTCTCTACCCTCAAACACTATTCCACCTAATAATGTCATCTGGTAATACAGGAAGTGCTCCGGTGTGTTTTTAAACTCCATACATATCCTCTAAAATCATTTGGAGGATTTCAACCCTGAAGTTGCCAACCTCTACGGGAAAACTATCACTACATGATATCACAAGGTAGAATTTGAGCTTTGGAGATGTAGACAGACTAATAATAAAGGATTACTCAAACATGTGAATGAAACAAAACACATCTCATGCTTTATCATATAACATATCATGTTTTTGATGAGGTAACAACTTCATAACATGACCTTCAAGAGCTTGAGAATATAATCTATGGTCAAAACCAATTCTGAATGGCTGCAAAAACAGTTTATTAAAGTTGAGAATAAAAGTTTTGTCCAGTCCATTCATGTTCTGTGCAAGGTGCAGAAAGTCTGTGTGTGTGTGTGTGTGCGTGCGTGCGTGCGTGTGTGTGTTTGTGTAGACTGGAGATATTAGGAGCTATTATTACTAAATCTCAGAGTGAAGCATTGCATGGCACAGTTAGTTCTTTGTCTAATCCGTGATATCAGCTCAGGCTTTGCCGATGTCCAGTAAGTGACTCAAAAACGTCAGAAACACGACAAAGTCACTCAGTTCCTGCGTGTAACCGAGAAACTGCAGGTGCATCATGGGTAAATCCCGCTCTGGTCTGGATTGGGGGTTTTCCTCTGCTTCATGAGACTGTTTTATCGAGACTGTGTGATCGAGTTTCATTCTGATTCAGAAATAAATCTTGGCTGCTCTTATAGACTGTGTATGTGTGTTGGGTATAGTTCATTTGACCTGTTCATTCACTCAAGTCAGGGTTGTCCAATAAGGAATAAGATATTTTCAATCTGATTTACATTCATTACATTAGTTTAGTGTTTTTAATGAGCAAACACTTTGTAAAATCTAATCTAATTTCAATTGTGTTTGTCTCCTTGGAAGTATCTCCATGGAAATTGTCTAAAATGTTGAACAGTATAGATTAAACCTGCCTATCACGCTACATTACTGTATATATTTGTGCAGAGTCACCCCTATTCACACAAGGAATTATTGTATTTTTGAGTAACAGAAACAATGAACAAATGGTAGATGGATATCTTTAATGTCATAGCATGGAATATTCCAGGAAATGCTGCAGAGACGAGCAGGTAGCGGAAATTCCTCCAAAAAGTTGCGCAATTCACCTTTACAGTCAGCCAAGAAGGTCATAAACAATACATTTTTTTATTTGTATATTGTTTGTCATTTAATTATATATAGTTTGGAAGAAATCAAGAACTGTGAGGAGCGATCATTTTTGTCTCAGTTTTCTACTATAATCTCTACAAATCCTTCTTACTGTACTGCTTTTCATGTTATTTGTTAGTTAAGTCACTTCCATTGTATTTTTAAATGCATTGTTCAAAATGTTGGTTCTTCGTACATAAAGTGGGTTAATTAAGATTTATGGGGCATTTAGGAAGACTTGATTCGATTGGACATCTCTTATTAGGCTAACACAGTGTCATCTATTTCGATTAGTTTCTGTGTCACGTCCTCATTTTCTGTCTTGCTTTTCCAAAACCGCACCGAGCCAAAGACGCACGTGATGCCGCTCCTCAATTTCCTCCTTTAGTTTAATTGCATCATTTATTATGATTTAAAACAACTGCCTATGAGAGTGTCTTGTCTCATTCATCAGGCGGATATCCCCTAATTTAGGAAAAATCTGCAGACATTTCTTCAAACTTCCAGTAAATCCTGATTTAATGTTGAAATAAATAAGCTATTAGGAGTCTTTGGGGTTTCAACAACATAAACAGGAAAACCATTTTGTTTAGTTGGACTAGTCTGAATGTAGGTCGAATTCCCATACCTACTACTGCTGAGTTTGTCGCTTTTGGCTAGCATCACGTTTATATTGACCAGCGAATGTACTCCAGTATTTGTATTTCTTACTCATTTGTGTAATTTGTCTGTTTTATCCTCAGGCGGCTGGGAGGATGACCACTGGATCAGCAGCAGGTAGGATGCAGTAGTTTAAGTTTGTTTGAAAGCGTGCGTCATCAGAATCCCTTCACTTGGATTGTTTGCATTCCCACTTTTGGGACAAAACTATTCTTCTGGGAATATCTCCTTCTGGAGTCCGAGCCAAGTCCGAGTGTCAAACATCCGCCACCCACAAGAAGGAATGAGACGCTGCTTCTGTTTCAACACATTAAATACAGCCCAGACTATACTAAACCAACCGTGTTAAAAGATTACTTTAACTGTGTATTTTTATAACACATTTAGATCAATTTACATATGAGTTTTCATCACATTTGTGTTGTTCTTGATGCTTTGAATAGATATCTTTGCAATCTTTGGCAAGAGTCAAGACCAAAACCAATTTCAAACACTCCCTGAAAAGTATTCTCTATGAATCTATGTGGGACTATAAAGTTCAATAAAGGAGAAAAAACAAATAAATAAAAACACCAAAAGCACATGCAGTTTAAAGATCTTTGTAAACCTATTTTCGTGGCTAATCCAGCATCACTTACGGACAGATGCATAACACTTGTGATTATGTACTTTACTATATAACCACTTAAAAACAGTGCACATTACCAAACCTTTCCTATATTTCTCCCTCTGAGTTTCTCTGTTTTTCTCCTGTGGGTATTTCTCAGACTCAGGTTCCTGATGGTTGAGATCTTGGACTCCATACACATGATTAATGAGTGCAGGCCTGACCCTGTCCCATAACTCCAGTCCTAAGACCGAGTCCTCTTGATTGACAAGCACAGGCGTCATGACGACTGTAGCCGCTCCATATCAGCGATTGTTTATTTTGGTGTAGTTTGTATTCGTCTGTGTCTATACATTGGGGGTGTCTATGATGTGACACCAGCACAGGTCAGGATCGCGTTACTGTCAGCAATAGTCCATGGAGCAGAGTTGCATTGTGGGTAATGAGGCCCCGAGGTAGCAGGGAGGTCGAGGGTCATAGCGTCAGCAGTTGGAGGTGCTGGAGAAAGTGTTTGTGTGCTGTAAGTGACTTTTCAGTACACTCTCAGAGCATTACAAACACGCCGGTGGTGAGAGAGGAGCGTAGATTAGACTCATTGTTTGACTTGTCTCGTGTCGACTTGTTTTCAGACTTGAGAATGTTTATTTTCGACCCAGATACAAGGAAACACTTTGGACCCTCTAACTGAAATCCTGTCTAATCAATCAGTGTTGGGGCGGCCTGTGTGGTCCAGGTCTTAACTCAAAGAGACAGGATATGATATGGTCATATCTCTGCACATAGCTCACATGCACTCGCTGCGCCGCAGATAAAATGGGAATTCCTCACTGGGTTTCTCTTTACCAGAACAACGCACACTGACGGTAACTGTGGCCTCACAGTGGTGTGGCCAATTGGAACTGCTTATACAAAGAGGATTTGGCACTTTTTAAGAAGTTTTACAGTAAACATGCATTACTTTAAATGATTTCACATTGCTCAGGAAAATACCCTTTACTGCATACAGTTTATTATTGCAATAAATTGTAAATGTAAAAATATGTTTTATATAAATAGAAAACTCATACTTTGCTCATATTGATTTATTACAATTTTCAAATAGATTTATAGATTTTATTGTATTCCTCAAAAACTGAAAAGTCTTGATATGGACTTTTTAATATTTCCCTCCTCAGCCGTACATTCACCTTCATTGGGTTTTATAAACAAATGAAATGCAATTTGTTTCTGTTGTCAAACTGCATTTGCACTCACTATTCTTTAACGCCTCTGGGACAGTCAGTCAGGAACAGTGGGCAGCTGTAGAGGAAGGCTCTGGAACCCCTTTCTTGGAATCAGATTTTTTTTTTGTTTCAAATCTGGTCTTTCATAACACCTTAAATATAGCCAGCTCTTAATGAAATATTGTGATCCTTCTTACTGGAAAGCCTGATTATTGTACACATTACAATCCGAGATAAGACCTCATACTCCTCTGTTTCAAATTTGTACCTGTCTGTCTCTTTACCTTTGATCTCTGGCTGGACGTCAGTGATGTGTGAGAGGAGGCGCCTGCCATGACGGTATGTGCTTTAAATTAGATCAGCTTTGCAGCCTGTAAAATGTTTAATCCCGCAAACATGAAAGGATTTATTTTCAATACATTTTCCTCCGGGGAATTAATATGTGGAGTACTTTGTGTAGTATATGATTTAGCTGTTTTGGTTTAAAGCGTTGTTTACTTTTGGACCCTCTCAGCTGTCTTGGCTTGGTCACACAGCACGTGCAGGAGAAATGGATTTTTTTCAGTATCTTGACCTACATTTAAACTTACAGAATGCAATATTTTCAATCACAGACTAAAGCGCCCTATTGGACATTTGGGTGTTAACCTGTTTCTCTTATTTATAGATAATGAAATTTGTCTGTTTTATAACTGTGAAATTTGAATCCAAACATGACCCTTATTCCAGATGTTTTATGTTCTGCAATAGAGACTAGTCCCGTTCCCTGTGTAAAAACTTGATTGCATTTAGTTCTGTCCAAATACATTTTTAAGGTATAGAGATGAGAGTCTTGTAACAAAAAAGTCCTAAAACACAGAAACATTATTTATTTTTAAATGTTGATAATGGGTCAAAGGTTTCATGCAAGAATGCAAGATTAATTACATTTTGCTGTGGATTGAAATTTCAGTTAAAGAGAGTCCAAAATCAGCTTTTGGTTCTTTCTACAACTGTTCCGTCATCATAAACATGCCTGAAGAGGTCATCCCTGCATATTTGAGTTATCTAGCGATTTCTGCCCTGTTCTTTCCTTATTTACATTTGCATTATGATTCTATCCAGTGCTCAACAACACACAGCAAGTTTCCATAAATATACAATAGCATGCTGCAGAACAATAAAACATAACTTCACTAACCTGATGCGATGCACAGTCGTTTCAATAGCAAAATGTGCATTGATTGTGTTTTAATGGGGGAATGAGCACGGAAAGCTAAGAGAGGGGGCCTCAGAGCAAAAGACGAAAATGAACTAAACAAATATATGTGTCATGTGTATAGGTATAGTAGTATCGGTAGTAGTATAGGTCGCTCCAGAGAATAAGTTGCACCAGCCAAAAAATGCATAATAAAGAAGAAAATCATATATAGGTCGCACTGGAGTATAAGGGGGTGATTTATTTGATAAAATCCAAGAAAAGACATTTCATCTTGAAATGCAGTTTAACAGATTAAAGAACAACAGCGTGAATTGGTGTGCGTATGCTAACGTAGCACATTCAGCTGCATGACGCACAGACAACAAACTGTCAGAAGTGTCTGGTATGTTCAGGTAGCAAACTAACAAGTATTCAGATAACTATAGCATAAAGAACAAACTAAAAAGTTTACTAAAGCATCAATATTACTCCAAATCACTAAATCCAGTGAAAATAAACAAACTGATATAATAACGTGTTAATAATTTAACATATTAGTCACTCCAGAGTATACGTCACACCCCGGCCAAACTATGCAAAAAGGGGGCGATATACTTATACTCCGAAAAATACACTAATACTCCATTGAAGTGTAATATCAATTTTTTAAAGAATTGCACATTTTTTGGATGTTAGAGATAAGGTTCAAAGATTCAACAAACACTGTTGTGCTTTTGCACTTTTTATTCTTTTCTAAAATTCTCAACTTTAGTACACTAACAAACCAGTTTTAGCCTATTTAGCTTTTTTTTTTTCCAAATTCAAATTTTTTTCAGAACTGTATATTTGAAAGCAGTGACGCTATTTGGAGCTGTTGATAAGCTTCAGATGACCTTGTGCTGACCCGAACACACATGACGGAGTGACACACATTCCCGTATTTTTCACCCCTACTGAGAATTATGGAAGTCTTCTAATCCTGGTGACTTTTCACATTATTACAAAGCTCTCGGGGGGGCGCCCTGTGGGTAATCTCGACCTTCGGCCCGTGAATCCCTTTAGTGCAGTCCCCTCCATGTTGGTAATATGTTTTTAATATGTCTGACTGCTGGGATTTGGCTGATGTGTGGCTCCAGCGCACTCCTGACCTACTCAAACCTGTGTTTTTCTCCAGGCAGGGAGCAGATTTAACCCAAATGTTTTCAGACGCACAGAAAGGGAGAGTCAAAATACTTCATCACAATGCACACTGACCCTATAGTCTGATCATGTGGTAATGTGGGATGAATTTCAGTGATTTTCTGTCAATAATCGAATTTTTTCCCGATTTACCTGTTTGTTTGTTTTTTACAGTTCATTTTAATGTATTTTAAACAACTATAGACATTGGCAACCATGTTATTATAGCCGCCACTTTCATTTGTGTTGAGCATTGTCCATAACTAGTGGCTACATCTGACTAAATCTGTATGCAATCATGCATTTCAATATACTACATATTTGGCAGTGTCAAAACATAATGGCTTCAATCTCTGGAATGAAAAACACAATAGATGAAAGAACTGTTGTGAGTAAGATTGACTGGTCAAATCAGGTTTCAACAGGAATCATATGGACGGTCCGTACATAAGACAAGACTCAAAAATATAAGTAAAAAGACCTAATACATAGACAATGGGCTAATAATCTACCCTGACTAAATCTATTGCTCAAGATCTGCAGACGGGCCTTCGGGTGCTGCACTGCAGTCACCCACTGCTCCTCCTGACAGCTCGTCCCAGTGGCATTAAATGAAGGACCAATTTTTCCACAATAAAACAGTAATGGATTCCTTAAAGCATTCATATTACACTGTTTTCTGATCTATGTTATAAAATTGTTTCCTCATTACAAACACATATTTAGAGTTGTGCTTTGTTTTATTCACACACATTTAACACACAAATCCTGCATGTTTAGGCTAAGCTCTTTTCTTAAATGGAAAACACTCTATTCACACAAGTGTCATGTGGTAATACAGAAAGTGCTCCACTGTGTTTTAAACTCCATACACTTTTTTTGGAATTATTTGGGTAATTTCAGACCTGGAATTTCCAATCTCTTTTGAACAAACGTAAAAATGTAGGTGTTAACATCACGGTGAAACAGAGATTTTTTAGCTTTGGAGATGTAGACAGTTACTCAAACATGTGTAAATGAAACAAAACACAACTCAGGGATGTTCTGATGAGTTAACAACATTTTAACATTTTAAGCTCAAATAATGACATACACATAGACATAAACTTTATTTCTCCCCAAGGGGAAATTCATGTTCCAGGTTTGCTCTGTATTCTTCAGAAATATTAAAAATAAAAATAGAATAAAATAAAATAAAATTGTAAAACTAAATCTACGCAGAAAAGTCAATGTATTTGTCCTTGTCCTTAATTGATAGATTGTAAAGCTGGATCGCTCTAGGGACAAAAGATGTGTCAGTTCTTCAATTAACTGCCCTCAGCCTCCAACTGAACAGACTCTTCTGATTGAAAAAAGTGTTGTAGAGTGGATGTTCCTCTTAATGCGTAATAGAGGGAAAAAAACATCTTTTTCTTCATCAGAAATGCATAAGTCACTTGTCCATCATTAGGTCCGATACTCTTCTCTCCTGCCTCTGTGTTGTACCTCACACAGTTCAGCAGTCAGCTCCACAATTAACATGCAATGAACTTTTACGAGATAATGAAGGTGGCTGTGCTGTTAATGCATTTTAATGTGCCCACCCGCGTCACTACTGTACAGACTGGAAATACAGGAGGTCCCTCTTAAACCCACTGCCTGGTTCAATGTGGTCTACACTAGAAAAAAAAGGCATGTCTGGAACTGGATGCAGATTTGGCTTTAGTCCACATGTCTCTTCCATCTTTGTCCACGTTTATGTGCCCCTGTCTGTCTGCTGTCTCTTATAATAGACATAATGGTTTTGATTGGCCTCCTTCTGTCTTATTATACCTGCAAGCTATGTGTTGTTTTATATATGGTGAATAATTACTTTGAGCCTGTATGCCATTTAGAGAATGCAACCTTGATGGACTTGTATTTTTAACTCCAATACTATACAAAAGAAGTATTTATGGTTGTATGTGAATAGATTAGCACTTAAAATTTCCATGTTTACTTTGTTCCTAATGGTTTCTATATTTATTCATTGTTTATTAACCCTAGTGCCTTTTCCGTTCTGTTTATGAGTTTTTCTTCAAGTGTTCCCTGTATTCTGATCCCTCTAATGAGCCCTCGAGACCCACTTTTGTGAATTGGTGCTGGTTGTGTTTTCATGTCACATTTTTGTGCGTTCACGGTACACAGTTGTTTTTGTGTGTGGTCCTGCAATCCAACAGCTCTGTAGAGAGAGAGAGAGCTCAAGGAAGGAAGGAAGTCATGGTGGATTTTCCCTCTAAAAGTATATACTATTACTACATCTGTGTTTCAACTAAAATATGTGATGTTTAGGACTGAGTTTTGCTATCGGCTGTCATCTGCTCCCATGACCTGTGCAGTTTCCTCTGTGTCCATTAGCCATTGTTGGTGCTGCCCCAGGTCCTGCTTCTTCCATACCACACGCTGTAGCCTTCCACCCCCACCCCCCAGTCTCCAAATACCAGACACAGCACTGTCTAGTCCAGTTTTCAACATTTAACCTTTGGATAGCAATGTTGTACTTTTTATTTGCTTAAAATACACATGCATCAGGTTAAGACTAATTCATAACATAGGACCTATTAGCCACATATTGTTCTTTCATTTTGTTCTCATGGGAGAAACTAGTAGGGATGTTCCAAAAAGACAATAATGATAAGCCTTGTTGAAGTTGGAAGATTAAGATCCTTGGCAAGGACCACAAATTGAATTAAACACAAAAGTTTTAACAAATAATGCAGAAGCAGATAGTTGAATTGGATGGATGAATTACTCTTTTATTTATTTATTTATTCATTCATTTATTTATTCATTTATTTATTCATTTATTTATTCATTTATTTTTGATAGGGTTATTTATTCATTTATTTATTTGATAGGGACAATGCACATTAATGAACATAAGTATAAAACAAATGTAAATATGCCAGAATTTAGCTACAAAGCTCATTTTCATCTGTAGTCCCTAGGCAGGCAAATACATAAAAATACAACACACAATATACAAGCAGCAAAAACAAAGCTCTAGTGGTCACATGACTGGTTGGTTTTCAGCTATAGTTTGAGTTGTGTCTTTAAAGTCATATTTGATGCACTGAGGACAAATGACACACTGACTGGAGCATCCTAGAACAATGAATATTTAGGAATTTTTCAACAATATTAAAAAGTACCCAGATTAGCATAGTTACTTTATATTGTCCAGCCCCATCTAATTCAAGATTCAAACCTCTCTTCATATGCCATGTGGCTATAGTCCATTGTTATGGCTATGTTGTGTGTACGTGCCGCTTTAGGTTCAGAGCCAGGAGGTATAGACAATGCCAGGCATCCTCTGGTCACGGCTGCAAGAAGGAAGTTGTTGTTTGTTGTTTTTGGAGAGTGAGACAGAGGACACTTTGGATTAGCTCCTGACCCACTTTTCACTTTGGCCCATTTTGAGAAGGACTTGACCAGAGCAGCATTCCGCGATGGCTGCAGCAGAAATATTGACAGAGCCATATTGATACTGTTGACTCAAGCTCGGGTGCGTTGATAGATGTGACTCTGGCTGAAGGCTGGCCTGTCTCAGTCCTTCACAACCTTTTTATGAAGACACATAAGGATAAAATAATAAAGCACATACTTTCTTCCACTGGTACTGCATTCAGTTCTGTCAGCGCATCTGTATAAAATATCTGCGCAGGAAAATATGAATTATGGAATCTATAAAAATGTTCCACCTCCACTAGAAGTTTAAATGACTTCAGCAATATTCCAAATAATAATCTTGCTGTTTTTGTGCTATCTTTTCTCACGTCTTTAGTTACAGCTGTGATTTGCTGACTCTTGAGTTTGTTAAAAGCCTTTTCGTTTGCAGGGAGCTCATGCCAGTCATGCTGTGGCTGCACTGCATTAAGGCCAAGAGGGTCAAGTCAACAAGATCACTTCTCCAAATTAAACTGACATACAGTATCAAAGCTTTTAAAACACATTATACTATGTGGCGAGATGGGTTTTAAAAATATTGTATTTGCTATTCATTGTCTTTTTTATTTTTAATTCCTCCAAGATATTGTATCTAGTATGTGTACCAAAATAAGATTACAGATGAAAATATACCACATTAACACAAGTTAATGGACAGAAAGATGGAAATGTAAACAGAAAAATATTTAAGTCAATATTGAGACCCACACTGCCTTACCCATTATCTGATCTACTTTTCTACCAATTCCAACTTATTGTGAGATTATAATGATTTTAGTGGGTGAAATGTATACAGTGATTTGTCTGTAAATCCATCCAAATTTCATAGAGCAAAGAGAGAAGAACGCTCCATATATTCTGTGTCAATTTTAATCTTTATCCTGCTTAAAAACTACCTCATGTGGCTTAAAATAAAAGAGCAATGGTCCTGATAATGACCCTTGGGGCTAACCATAACTGCTAATGAAATTCATATTATCTTAAGCACTTTTATTTACAAAAAAAAACACTTCCTAGAAATATTTTTTTTAAATATGACAAAGTAACTTACAAATAAATGAGCTTAAGTTATTTTTTTTCTATGCTTTATTTATATAGTTATATCTATTGTTTATTCTAAAAGTGGGATAATGTCACAATAGTGGATGTAAGACAGCACTTTGTCCAGCTCCTCACCAGATGTGCAAATGCTATTTTGATAAGCAGAGGAACATATGGATCCACTGAATGTGAGAGTCGGATGATTAGGTGTGTGTGCTTTGCAGGGCCATTCACACAGATAATAGAAATAATGGGCATAGGAATTTAGGACAAGGTCAGTGCTGCCATCTGTTCACAGGTGGACAGTAACTAGATCTATATCTGCTCATTTTCACAAGATAATACATTGTCTAAATAAATGTACAGAAAAAGTGGCAGTAGTTAGTAGTTAGTACTGTAATAGTAAACATTGCGACTGCAGTTGGCTAGCTTTTATCTGTAGGATTTTGGGTGAACATTTTAAACATGTGATTGGAGCGTTGACATTTAATAAAAGCCTGACATATAAACTGATAAAGTAATACATGAATTGTATTGCATTTCAGAAGATGGTTAGAACGTTATATACTGAATAAAATATATTCCATTTTGTGCAGTGGAAATGATCTTACCTAAATACAGTAGTTACACTTGGTGACTTGGTGATCTGTCAATCCAGTCACCAATAAAACTGCTGTGTTTGAGATTAATCTTGCAGACCTAGTAATAATAGTTATAATGATTTGGCTATAGTGGTAGTACATTTTAGTAGTTTCTTTTTATATATCTTATTTTGGTTAAGAAACCCAAACTACTAGCCAGGCAATGCATGTTTATTTGTATAGCACAATTTATACACAAAGTCATACAAACAATAAGAAAGACGTCACACATAATCACAAATCAAACCATAAATAATCATAAAATTTGAATTTAAAGAGAAGAAACCTTTAAAGAGAAAAACCTTTTTAGTAATACTACTACTACTGTCATATCAGTAAATGGTCAGAACCGATAGGGCAAACTCCCCTTCACCCACACTAATATCTGTAGTAGACTTTAAATAAATGACCAAGTGTCAGTGTGTTTGGGTTAGCTTGCAGCTCGTGTTGAAATCTTAAGTGTGCGATGCTTAAGATGATGTATAGTAGAGGCACTGGGGGAGGTGTGTGATGAGTGAGCCGAGCAGATTGGTCTGAATGGCAGAGTGGTGCTTAAAATAGATGCCAAGGAGAGCATGGTAGAAGCACACATGTAAAATTTAAGGATGTTCTGCTGTACAAGATGCACTAGTCACTATCTTTGATCATGTGGTCTTTAAATCATTGATTGCACTGGGCTCACTCGCCCAAACGTGATGAGGAGAGGCAGGTATTGACTTTTTGCTGTAAGACTCGACTGTAAGAAGAGGCACTGGCCATAATGCTCTAATAATAACATTACATGAGAGGTAAATTTAGCATGAGCTTTTATGGTTGATAACATTTGGTATCAGAGATCAACTGCATGAGCAGTTTTAAAAATTTGAAGAAAATTGTTATTACTCTGATGGAAAAAAGACACTGGACAGATCACTACCACACAATAAAAACAGTAAAACTTAAGATCACATTTCAATCTTGCTTCAATTCAGAAATAATACATGTACAAATTGCCAACCTCACTCCCTTCCATGCGCCCCAGAACAGCTTGGCTTGAAATGCTTATCTTACAACTAAGTGTGGATAGTGAATGAATAATTACTACAGTGTGGCGCTGTGAGAGGTTTGTCATAGCTTGTATATTTATATATATATATAACATAATGTAAGGCATTATTAGGGTTATGTGTGGACCTAACAATACTGTACAGTCTTTACAATATCGGCGACAGTAGCTCAGTTGGTGTGTTTTCCACTGTTTGTCCACTGATCCATTCAAATCCTGCTCTCGACATAAACATTATTGGTCTGGTCAGATCTGCTGCCCCACAGGTTGGCGGTGCGATTTCATCTCCCACAAATGCTGATGTGTCCTTGGACAGAACCCACATTGCCCCTGGTGTCTGTGTACCTTGATGTAAAGAACCTTAAAGGTTGAGAAGTGGTGTATAAAAATTGTCTTTAATTTGATACTGAAGTTTAGTATTTTAATCCACACCTGCAATGCAGCATAGTGCACAGCTGCTGCTCTTAGAGCACTTTACACTCTGCTGTGCAGAGTGTAACACAGTTTTCTCATGTCACATGACCTGAAGTTGGGCAAAGAAAAGTCATTATCCAACTGGGCCATCTGCATGTCTGACCACTGCAGAGGCTGTGGAGGTGAAGACTCCCCTGTGTATTTGTATAGGGACACTTCCTGATCCTGAACAGAGTCCACTGCTCTGCTTTGATTGGCCAGTCAGATCCAAAGAATGTGTAAATGTGTGTTTTGATTGGCTACTGCTGTAAGACACTGCTACCATGGGGTTTCTCTGCTCTCAGGCCAAAAGTGGACTTCAGCCTCTGACCCATTATGTCCAGAGCAGGAGTGAAATACTAAACTGATCCTGTATCAGAGCCGTTGAGGTTGGTGGTTCACCTTCAAAAACATTGGATATCTGACTCTCTCACAACTTTCTCAACCTTAATCCACATTTTGACACAGCTAAACAATAACAGACTTGAGGAAAGATTATTATACATTATATACTGAATAATTAATATGTATTTATAATTTTGTTATCCAGTTGACTTTATATTAGTATTCCTTAAACCTTTCCATAAGCTGAGGATACTGTTGTCTAAAGACATGCATAAAGTACAGCCCAAGAGTGACATTATTTTGACTTTGTGAGCATATAAACTTGTTGGATGAACTTTCTTCTTTCAAGTGTTTGTATTAAGTGTATGAGGCTGTTCATCACACTGTGTAGACTCATGTGGACTTTATGGAACACAAAAATCAGATCCTTTAATCGTAAATAAAACAATATTGTTTAAAGTTAAGATATAGGTTAAAGTAAGGGTTTGGGTTAGTGTTAGGCAAATAATAATTATAGTTTGTTTTAAAATCAGTCTGCAGTAAATTAATACAAGTCAATGTAATGTCCACACAAAACATGGAAACTCATCTTGTGTGTCTTCATTACTGGATCTTGCACAGTGAGGGAAAGTGGTTCCGGTAGTTGTCTCTGTACGTTGACGTGATAATGTGTTAAACCCACTAATCCTAAAGTCCACACATGAGAGACTCACAGGGTCACAAGGGGCTGTGACTCAAGGGTGAAAAATCTCTACCTTTTACCATGTGCAGATTTTGACCTACCCATATTTTACCTGCATGTTCTCTTACTCTCTCTGAAAGTTATCATTCTGTTAGTGTATTACATATGGATATAATTGGTAACAAAACATTACATTGTCTATGGCCAACCAGCCCCTTTACTTGCATAGATTTGATGAATGTGTTGAATGAATATATTTAAGACTTGTACCTGCACAAATCTCCCTATCTAATCCCCAGAGACACTGGCTAAATCCAAACCAAATGTTCACAGTCCACCAGTTTTTTCTCACTCTCAAGCTGCATTGCATTAAAAAATGGTTATAGGTTTGTAGCTGCTTCTTCTATATCTCAATTAATTAATTAATTAATCTCAATTAATGAGGTGTATATCCCAGTTATTACATTGCTGTTGCTGTTGTTGTTTTTGGTTTTATTTGCCTTTTTCTAATTTCCTACAAAGAGAAACTATATTATCAGCCACTTGAAATTTGTAAAATCAATCACTTATTGTATTGTATAGTATTGTGCTGTTTTTCTTGCTCTTGGAATGTACAAATAAGATACTTGGATCTGATTACAGAGGCACAGTCTAAACTAAAATCACAAACTCACACCAGATTCAGTACAAAATCCTGCTCCTCACATCCAAAGTCCTCCATAAGCTGGCACCTCCATATCTCCCTGAGCTCCTCCACATTGCCACACCCGCCCTCTCCCTCCAGCTCTCTGTTCCTCTGCCTGTATCGTCACCACAGGGAGCAGAGCCTTCAGTCTCTCTGCTCTTCAGCTCTAGAACGCTCTCCCTCCTGACCTCTGCAACTCTGACTCACTCCCACATTTCTAATCCAAATTCAAAACACACCTGTTCAGACTGGCCTATTCACTGCAACACACCACCACACCATGACTGCCCTGTCAGCAGCAGCACGGCGGCTGATGGGGTCGCACTTATGCCTCACAGCAAGAAGTTCAGGATTGATCCCCGGTTGGCCCAGGCCTCTGTGTGGAGTTTGCATGTTCTCACTGTGTCTGTGCACACGGGTTTCCCCCATTGACCCAAACATGCTACATAGATCTCCAGGAGGAACAGCTTATAGCTAATGTAGGTTAATGAAATACAATCAGTCAATTAAAATATTGTCTAAATACAATTCTAAATACTAAACAACAAATACTAAATACCAAATACTAAAAAAATACAATACTAAATTCAATCAGTCAATTAAATACTGTCCCCCTATAACTCTAACTGTATCTTTTTTCAGGTCATATTATTAAAAGTACAATATCCATCTTTTCAGGTGGCTAGTCGTCTGCCACTTTTGCCTTGAATATTCCACAGTATGGCATTAATTACATATGACTTTCATTTATGTGATGAAATTACAGGTGGGTTTATTGCTCAAAAATATTTTTATCTCCATCTTGATGGATTAATTCAGTTTCATACTGTGGAACATTCTAAGCAACGTGAAAAGGAGGTCCTGGTCCAGGAAAGGTTCCTGACTTCTTCCTGACCAGGAGTCATGTTTCAACACATTTTTGCTTTGGAGCAGTTTTTGCTTTTATCTCCGCCTAAATTACAACAGTCAAGCAGTGCGGCCAAGTGGTGTCTGCATTACCTGGACTTCTGCTGACCACTGGGATAGCAGACATGTTTAAACTGGCCCAAATAGGGATGAGGCACTCTCGCTCACTTGTTTCCCTCCTCTCTTTACAATCACGGGTTTTCTCTGACCTGGAACTCAACACCTCAGACAAGACTTCCGAACTAAGAGCCTCATGGAGAGCAGCTGAGGAGCATCCTAAAAGTGTCCCCGTCGTCGCTATGAGGGACATTCCTGAGATATCACAGGAGTAACTCTGGGCTTGGAGCTGTCAGTGAGGTGGACAAAGCTGTAATGTTCAAAGGATTTTCACTGATACTCATCTAGTACTTCTATGTGCTTATGCAGATCCTATCAATCCAAATATATTCATAACATTCACACTATGCATTGTGTTGACTACTCAGTGTGTAAACAGCCCACATCACATGTGTGTAACTCCAGTGCCTTGGGGCCTTACATGTTAGCACTTAAAAAAAAGACATTTGGACATGTTGGCCTGGCATCATAAAGGGGAAATGTAACAATATAACAATGAAATAATAGAGATGTTTTTCCTGTATCAAATTGTGATCTTTATAACTAATTAGCTATATTGTAGAAATATGTACAACATTTAGTTTCTTGTCGTATTTGTCAGCAAAGAAACTGAGCTCATATAGCCTATATGAGCCCTAATAACCCCATTAGTCTTTAAATGTAAAGTTATTCCTTATATTGATTCATTAAAAGTTAGATTGCCTCATAGAATATTGTTGTTTATTTAGATTCTCATTACCTCTTCACATAACAGAATCTCATCTCTTAAGTTCATGTGGTTTGGTGACAAGAAAAATATATCAAGCTGAATAATACTGGATTTAGAGCTATTATTTGCAAATTTTCAATTCAATAAAACCTGGAATAAAGCATGCAGAATAAGCTATAGACTTCTGCATGACTATGGAGTGCATGGATCACAATGGGACCCCACAGCCCTGATATGTTAAGCCCATGACTAATGTAAGACATATTTGTGAGTGGCCAGCGACACACAGCACAAGTATTCCCTCTGCACAGGACTGTGCTGTGTGGCAGCCCGTGTGTTATTGGCGTGTATGAGCGCATTGAAAGAGATCCTTGTTTGGGTCGAGGCTGAGGGTGGGCTTGAGTTGTAGCTACATCTTGGTTTGGGAGAGAGAGAGCGAGAGAGGGGGGGAGACACTGAGAAACCGCCTCTTGCATCTGGCTCTCCTCGTCAGTGCGTCAGTCCCGCATGGAGAAGTTATTGGAGACGTTTACGCGCCCATAACGGTGCGTCGGAAAAGCACATCACAGACACGCTGGACACGGTGAATGGTGAGAGTTTGACCGGTCATACATCCAAGTCAGATTGATCTCTCCGTGCACACCACCGCAGGAAGGTGACGCAGGTACGACGCGGTGACGACTCTTGCCGCAGCGGTGGCGGCGGGCGAAGTGAAAGCAAAATCCGACCGGAATAACGGGACGCAGCGGCGCGCAGGATTTTTACCGGTGACAGTGACAGAAGAGCAAAGAGGCTCATTTGGGAACCTACGGGGGAATATGTGTCGGAGTGTACAGAAATGAGCAGCCAGCGAAAGTCGGCGAAGCTACAGCTGCGGCGGTCGATCAGTGAGCAACTGCGGGACTCCACGTCCAAAGCCTGGGACCTGCTGTGGAGGAATGTCCGGGAGAGGCGCTTGGCAGGTCGGTCACTCACAGCGGGGGCAGCGGGGGGTGGAGGCGACATTATAAAGTTAAACCTCATATGTACAATATGCACATTTCTACTGTTTGTCTGGCACTCATTTATTGTTGTGGTCCTTGTGTATGTCTAAGTCTTGCTCTGTGATGGGAGACAGTTGGTTTGTCCTGGAATGACTTTGATAGGACTGCATTGGTACTATTAATATAAGCTATTCATTGTATTTTCTATATTTGTCAGAGATTGTTTGCTATATCAAAGTAAAGCCACTATGTAGGTTGGTTAGGTTTAGTCAAAGGGTGCATTCACACTTAATGTTTTGTGCTAAATTAAGCCCATTTTAGTTCTAATGTGTACTAATGTACTTCTAATGTATACTAATGTGTACTTGATATGGTCCTCTTCTAATTCTTGCTTAGGTCTGGTCTAGTTCAGGTTTATTTGATTTGATCTGGTGTGAATGTACCTTAATCTTAATCATTAATCATGGTCATTCCTGTCCTTGTGTAGTTTTATCTACAGTACTTTGCATTGCATTGACTTGTTCATTAATTCCTCTGTCACACTAGATGATATGCTAAGTAGCCACAGCTGCCCTGAGACTAGGCAAGTGCACCAAGAGCTTCTCTGACCACCACCAATCACATAATCACACGGGTGCAGTGTCTGCTCAATGGCAGACAGACACAACTGTAACAATTGGCTAGGGTAGTATTCAAACCACACACGTTCCAGTCATAGACCATTAGCTTAAGCATCTGAGCCTCATTTGACCCATGATTAACTCAGCTTTGTTAGCAATTACAAATTATGAATAGTTTTACAGGGTAATGATCTTTATTTGTGCTGGTTTGGTGCTAATTCAGTCTAGATGCACTATTTCTGATTTGTTGATCTTGTGTTTAAGCCTGGTTTACTTTTAGGTTTACTGCTAGGATTGGATTGTGCTTGTAAATTCCAGCATTTAGTCTTGGTTTTGTTCTGGTTAACTCCTAAATTTAGCTGGCGGGAACTGATCCTTAGTCAGCTGCAGTATGGCAATTGGTTTAGTCCTGGAAGGTTAGGTATTCACTCCATTGTTTAGTTAGTTGGTTATAACCGTTAGGGATCTTGTTTTATGCATAATTATATTTCTATAGAACCATATGTGAGTCTTGTCATTATATGTGCATTATTGTCACTGGTGTCCCTTTTAAAGCTGATTTATGGTGTACAGTGAGACTAGTTCACAGACTGCTGTTTATATTGTGATCCCACTGCGTCTGCGTTGCGCTGCTGTGGAGTCATGCGCAGTTTGCTTCTGATATTTTGGGAAGGTCATTGTCAGATTTAGTCTTAAAAAGCAGCAGCGGCATGTGCGGAGGATACCGACTCGAAAGGCGCTCTGATTGTCCCCATAATAAACCATTTTGAAAGAAGACTGGATATCACATGTCTTCTGTACATGGTGTGTGCACCAGACACCACTGCACCAAAGAGAGAGGCTCTGGCTAAATTTACTGTGGCCTGGTGGTGGTGCTCACTGTGTCTGGGCAGAGTCACAGAGGAGGAGATGAGAGATAGGACTGCAGCTGCCTGTTTACTTGAATGTAATTACAAGAAATCTGCCTCATAGCCTAAATACACTGGGGATATTTTTGTGATCACAATGTCTTAGATGGGTTTAAATTTACTTGTATTTCAAATAGTATAAATATTCTCTGTAGTAGATTTTTACAGCCTTTAATTCTTTTTATTTGATGATTTTTTTCTCAGTATTATTAAAACAAGAAAATATATAATATAATATATAAGTATAAGAACAGAACTAGTATAAAAGATCTGTTATACTTAAAAATTACCAGTACACAAGTTAGGAGCTTCTATTTTTCATGCCAATCAACTTCTTTATAGATTTAGGTAATTTACAATTTTCTTATGATCTTATTATTAATCTTAAGCCTGACTCATATTTACTGAATATTTCTCTCTTTTATGTTTTTGGATGTTAGAGACTCCCCTGCTCACGGTTTAAGATCACGTACCATAATCATTCATTTGCATTTAACAGCACTTATATCGCTGCTCAGTGTATTAATTGGCATTATTAATCTTATGTTTTAGTCAAATATTAGAGTGTCTTGAGCTCACCAGCAGTTTATGGTGGTTGTTACATCTCCTAGCCACGACCATTTGCCGAATGTCTCTACCTCTCTCTCCCCATTTTTACTCTCCAGCTGTCCTGTCCTGTTCTTTTATATATATATTTCAATAGCAAAGTGACCATGACCTAAAAATATCACTCCCCTTTTGTCCCGGTGACCATGAGATGAGGTGTACGTGTGGAGCATCATTAGTGAATGATGGTGAAGTGAGCAGCACCTGCCCCTCTGTAATCCTCTTTCTCTCATTGCTTGCCTCTTTATCCCATCCCGTCCAAAGCCCTTCCCCCAAGGCCACTGCTGAAGCCATCAGTCCACATCTGCCTGGATCACATTTGGAGAGAGGGGGATCCCAAAATCTGCACATCTGGCCTTGCTCTTATTCTGTGCTGCTCTTTCACCTAATGCATTAGACAGGCCTGACCGTGGCACAACATAAAGACTGAGGGGTTATAAACAAGTGGAGACAAAAACTGTGGTCAAGTGATAATTAGTCTTGGTCAAATATTATCATGTTCAAGTCAAATAAAATTAATAAAAACAATAAAAAAGACCTTTAAAATACTTTAGAGGTCCTGTATACCAGACTTCAAATGACTGACCTTGTTTCTAAACTGCATACTCTTTGTTAACTACTACACTTTTACTATTAGTATTATTCTTGGTTGATCTGATTTAAATGTAATATGACTTTACCTCCCTGTGTGCCATTTTGTAAAACAATATTAAAAAAGAACCATATAAAACACAAACATACATTATAAATAATCTCACAAACAGAGCAGAGTATAGTTTTCATTGCGCTGTGGATGTGCAGTGGCTGGTGTGTGTTGCCTGACAATTGGCTGCATAAAGCACCTGGATTTGACCGTAATCCTTCAGATTTTTGGGTTAAACGTGAGGTCACAGCAGCCTGAGTTTAGCTCAGAGTATTTCATCGTGTGTGTATGTGTGTTTTGATTGTTAGGCTTACAATAATGGAGCAGGAGTCTCTGAAAGTATAAAATAAAATGGCTGAAATTATTTAACTTTCATGAAGAAGTAAATACGAGCAGGACATCTTTTCTGTACTCGCACTGTTGAATGTTTGATATATAATGTAATTCCAAGCATTATTAAGATGATAATTATTTTAGTGAGTATATTTAAACATATGTAAACATCTATACTCACGCAGTGCAATCAGTTTCTTTCACTTGTATGTACTTGTATGTATTTGCAAATGCAGTTCAGCGTGCTAGAATTACAAATGCATACTTTTACTTCAGACAGTGAGATAATCACTTTTGCTCTCTTTACGCTATGAACCTGATCTCTGTATATCTTTACTAACCTGCTACAGTCTACAGCGTTTAACTATAACTTTAACTTTTTGGGGGTTTTGGTTTGGTATTTTGGTTACTAGATACAAATTGCATTTATTCAGATAATCAGAGACTATTTCTTTTTTATGTAACTAATCACTGTAATCTAATAATGGCCAAAGAATAAATTTTTATCTAATTCATAAGCTAATAAAATAATATTCCTATCCTATCCAGAAACTGTGGCCATTATCTTGGTTGCCTCTAGAGGGTAGTATAATCTAGTCCAATCTTAACTTTCCTAATACTATCACACAATTGAACAGGATATCTTGCAGTTAATATCAGTGAATAGTTAGAGATGTGTGGTGGCTGTTGGTGTGGGCAGCACACCTCTCGTGTGACTGTAAGGCTCCTCTCCTCTGTCAGATTAAGTGTGTGTGAGCCTGCTGACCCAAACCTGACTCGACTATGACCCACTTCTCACGTGCACTCCCCTCCTCCTCCTCCTCTTACTACCTCCCCAAAATGAATTAAAATGACCTCCTATATCCTGCAGTCTTGCTAAATCACAGCTCTGTGGAACTAGGCCAAAGTCTGACCTCTCCTCCTCCTCCTCCCTCCTCTCACTGCATTCCTTACATTTATCCACTTACTGTATGGCAAATTTCACTCACGTTTATGTTCATTTCAGGATGTGTCCTGCCATGTCCAGCAGCACTGAAGGCCAGACAAAATACTTCTCATGGAATACATATTGTTTTGCTGTTCAAGAAGTATTTCAGATTAGTGGTGGGTGATATATCGATATATCGAAT
>JACN01091450.1:0-14243 GCA_000787155.1 Scartelaos histophorus | reverse complement strand
AAAAGCATGATATGTCCGCTTTAAGGGTGAGTAACTTAACACATGTTTCTGTTAAATGTCTGTTCTTGCGTAATACTGCAGTAAATGCACTCGTCCTGTTTTGCTCTGTTGTCAAGATATACATTTGAAATAGTGTCTGAATACACTGAAAGAATATCCGGGCTTACAAAGACAAAACTACTTCTAAACAAGTTATGAAAGGTTATGAAAAGTTAAGATTTGTTGGGTTGAGTTTTGTTTCTTGTGTTAGAAATATGAGTTGCATTCAAAGAAAAACTATGGAGATATGATCTTGTTGCATGCTATTTGGAATTGGAAAAAAAAAAGCAAAACTCTGGCATTTACTTATTCATGACCCTGATCTCCCATGTGGCTGCGTGGAGCCATATAACTACTGCTTTGTACTTAGCAAGAGGTGCCAATTCCCAGTTTTCCCAGTCTCTTCCACATCACATTGACGATCACAAAGACCCATCCTTTTCAATAATATATAGTCGTGCTGGTACCTAGAGATGAATGTGGTTGAACAAGAATATCCTGAAGATGTGCAAATACTGATCCTTGTAATAATCGGGATCTAACCAGAATTTCTAAGGATTGCTACTTAGAAAACACAGCCACAATGCCTGACTTGAATCAATTTTAGCTCGAAACCGTGACTGACATCTATATTACACGTCTTGTCATTTGCCACACATGTAACCCAGTACAATAATGGATCCGGGCAATATGATACCGGTGACTTACCCACGGTTCACGACACCCGATCAGGACGGGATCAACAATGGACAAAAGGCAGCTATGGATTTTCCTTATCTGTTGCTTTGTTCACGTTGCATGACAAGCAAAGGCACAACATATGAGGGGGTCTGATGGAGAGGCTGTTGTGGAGCTGTTGTGAGAGCTCTTTGGCCCCACTGATGGCTTCGATCATGAACGTGACATACACCAGAGGAGCTCAGCGTAAACATGGGGATGTGATCGAAGTGCCATGTGACCATTGAACCACAGCCGCTGCACTTGTCTTATCTCATCAGCTCTTATTTAACATAAACTTTATTGTTGTACAAGAGTGTATAGACATCAAATCCACAGATACAGTACAGATACTAGAATAAAACTAATTAATGCATGGCAGTTATTTGTGCATAAAATAGTTCATACAAAGCTCATTCATGCCAAGTTAAAAAAAGACGTTTATTTAGTTAATCCTTTGATAGAGTTGTTGGAAGACAAAGAGACTCAAACTAAAACAACCATCATTGCTGTAATCTCATTTAAAGATCCACATTACACTTAACAAGACGGCTCTTTTTGTGTGCACTTTTAAAGTAAAAGCAGTAAGTGCAATAGTTTAAATGAAGGACATTGAACAGAGATACACTGCACAAATGTCATAATAAATTACTGTATCATAATGAATAAATGCTATATGGATATGTTTAATGTCATCAAAAGAAACAGAAAACACACTCCACAATTCTTGTCGAGGTGTAAATGCAAGGAAGAGTAAAGCCTTCATGAGGTATTTTCTCTTGCTTTGGTATTGTGGTCCAAAGCAAGAAAAAATATCTGATGAAGGTTATTTTTTCTGAAAAAGCTTTGGGCATTGGCCATCTGAGTGTGCTATGTATGTTTAATGTCAAATACCATGGAACATTTCAGGCAAAGCAATGACATCTCCATGGAGACAAGCAGGTGGTGGACCTTCCAAGTTATTCAGTGCACAATAAAACAATACAACACAAGCGGCACATATCAGTGTCTCAAACCAGCTATAGTCACATTTGACTAAACATTAATATTGTTCACCAGCAGTAATAATTATGCAATTAAATATACAGTTAGGCCCAGAAATATCTGGACAGTGACACAGTCTTCATGATTTGGGCTCTGTATGTCACCACATTGGATTTGAAATGAAACAACTACAATAGAATTGAAGTGAAGACTTTAAGGTTTAATTCAAGGTGTTGGACAAAAATATATGATTATGAACTATATATGAAATATATGAACTGTATAATTTAAGGTTGTCAGCAGCTATGAAATGCTTAAGAATATGCTTCAAAGAGAAGGTTGGAACCTATGACAATTCACATATCACCAATCCCTTTTTCACAGTAGATAATGGGTTTTTGGTTGTGCATTATGACTGGATGGAAATCCTTGTCCTCTGATAGAAGAATTATAGTCTCCAGTTTAATGTACAGTCTAATCTCTGCAGAGGCCTCTAGTTTATACAAATCCCCCTCTTCGCCCACACTTATTTGATATCCTCTGCTCTGAGCCGTGTCTTCATCAAGAATCCTCTTCCAAACCCACTCCACTCTCCATGAGTCCTGCTCCCTTTGAGCTTGTCCCTTCAGGCTGGACTAGACCTCTGTGGTGAGAACATCCACGAGGCCCCCAACAGTGGCTCACACAACTTTAAGGCGCATTGTGTAACTTTTCAGGTGGAGGGATGTCAAATCATTTTCTCCATGGAAATGTAATTGCTTTGTCTGGAATGTTTCACAGTACTGTACGGTATTAAACCTTTCTATCGTCATGGAGACCAAACCAGACACATAGGCCAGATCTGTGGAGAGGCAAGCTCACTCACAGTCAGAATGCCTGTTTCTCTAGGTATTTTTGAGCAATAAAACATAATGTAGAACTGTTTAGTATCATATTGTGGAACATAGCAAACAGAGCTACGACATACCCAGAGAAATAAGCAGGTGATGGACCCCAAAATAAAAAGTTACATAGTCGACCTTTAATAGCACCTTCCTGTCACTCATAAATCTGCACTGTAAAGCAACAAGTAGGATGCACAACTAAAGTACCACACGTTCACTTCATAACAGAAATTGTAATACGCCTTTGCTCTAAAATACTCATAATATGGTGTATATGTGGCTTTGAACTTGTTTCTGATTCATTTTTTAATTCTACTGTATATTTTAAATTACCATATGAAGTATAGTTATATGTTCGCTACACAAACTTTTTTTTTCTTGAAGTGAAAGCACTGTAGGAGGATATACACTTTATATTAACATGACATAGAAAATACTGGGAAATATATCTTTAGTCAGTGGCATACAGATGAATTATATCTGCATGATAACTGGGAGACATTGTAAATTAAATTATGGTTCTGTGTGTGGAGCTTCACTGACACATTCCTAATATAGATGCAATATAGGAAATGTATGAACCGACCAAAGAATATAGGTTGCCCTGCTCTAATATAAAAGGAATAACACAATGTCAAAGACAATATTCAGCTGATATGGAGAAAAAAACAGGAAATGGAGTGGAGAGTGTGGGAGTTAAGAATTGTACTCTTACAGTACAGTTATGGCGTATGGGGCAAGGCATCTGGTTCTCAATGACTTTCAAAGCAGGGGAGGATTGGAAATGAAAAGGTGAAAGCACACATAATAAATCACATGCAGTTCACCATAGCTGCAGCCCCCGCACATTCACAAACACTGCCACTCAAGTAGTTGTTATATTGAATCCAGGTTTGATTGACAGGGTCTGACTTGTGCAGTAATTTCCATGGCAACGTCTTCTGGACCATGCAACATTTCAAAACATTAATATACAGACTAATGACTCTACTGATTACTTCATTATCAAACCTTGACATTTCTTCAATGACACACATAATGAACGTGTTAGGCTTGATTTATGGGTGATGTGTCCGAGAGTCTGCAGAGCCAAATTTAATCATTTTTTTCTAACACACCCAGATTTTTGTGTTTATTTACTTTATTTTTAATTGTTTGCTGCAGAAGTTTTAAAATTTTCCAAACACAGCATTCTAATTATTCACCACAATGAGTTTTTATTTTCCCTCAGCACATTTTAGAACTTTCAGAGGCCAGGGCAGAGTTTTGCTATCATGCCGCAGCTAGCATGCTAACAGTGCACTGGGGTTAATTCCTGGTTTGCAGAAGTTAAAAATACTTTATAAATCATAGATATAAACAGTAGATCTCGCATTGACTGGCGCTGTCTATTGGAACAAATGCATCAACAAAGTCGCCATGTTGGTACAGAGTAAAAGTGCCTTAAATGAATGAACATGAGTGGGGGACAGTGTTTCCCACAGACTGTAGCTCTATGTGGCACAAACACACTGCAGACACCCTGCTCCATGGCCTCTGGGTTCTGGGTTCTCACTCTATCAAGTCCAACATTAGTCCTGATTAACACCTGGTTTAAACCTGGCGTAAACCTGGTTCAGTTCTGGTTTAATCCTGGTTTGGGCCTGGTTTAGTCCTCTTGTTCAGTTCTGGTTCAGTACTGGTTTAGTTCCGGTTTAGTTCCGGTTTAGTCCTGGTTTAGGTCCCCTGCACTAAAAATAAATTACTTGTAAGATTTACAAAAAAAAAAAACAATTTGCACTTGCAAATCAGGTACAAATATCAAGTTATTTATTAGTATTAAGTACAATGTATTTACCACCACCACGATTTAACAGAGTAATTTTTACTCAATTTTTTACTGTTAGAAATCATATTTGTGTAAATAAATTAAGTAAACAATAATTAATTGCATTGCTGTGATGAAAATTTACATAAATATTATAGCATTTGATGTATAAAAAAATTGTCAATTTTAGCACTTTTTCACCTTCAAGGCAAGCAAACTGCTTTACAACAAGGAACCACTCACACATTCACCTGTGTACACAGACACTAGGGACGAGGTGGGTTCAGTGTCTTGCCCAAGGACACAATGACAGAATCACACCACCAACCAGGTCTTCCAATTATGTTTTTTAATGTCGAGAGCGGGATTCAAACTGCCAACCTTTGGATCACAGGACAGCACATAGTGACTGTAAATCCCTTAAAACTTACTGGTGAGTATATAGTAGAACTTACTCATTAAAGGTTTAGTTCCGGTTTAGTCCTGGTTTAGGTCCCCTGCACTAAAAATAAATTACTTGTAAGATTTACAAAAAAAAAAACAATTTGCACTTGCAAATCAGGTACAAATATCAAGTTATTTATTAGTATTAAGTACAATGTATTTACCACCACCACGATTTAACAGAGTAATTTTTACTCAATTTTTTACTGTTAGAAGTCATATTTATGTAAATAAATTAAGTAAACAATAATTAATTGCATTGCTGTGATGAAAATTTACATAAATATTATAGCATTTGATGTATAAAAAAATTGTCAATTTTAGCACTTTTTCACCTTCAAGGCAAGCAAACTGCTTTACAACAAGGAACCACTCACACATTCACCTGTGTACACAGACACTAGGGACGAGGTGGGTTCAGTGTCTTGCCCAAGGACACAATGACAGAATCACACCACCAACCAGGTCTTCCAATTATGTTTTTTAATGTCGAGAGCGGGATTCAAACTGCCAACCTTTGGATCACAGGACAGCACATAGTGACTGTAAATCCCTTAAAACTTACTGGTGAGTATATAGTAGAACTTACTCATTAAACACAATACTAGTACATGAGTAAAATAAGAACATTTTGTCCTTTGCTATTAAATAAGTTTTAGTTCTCACAGAATTATGTTATTTCTGTGTAAAATGACCCCAGTTGAATTCATATATTTTACCTTTTCATATTTTATATTTTACTTTTTTTTTTTTTTCAATATGGTTTAGTCCTCCTGGTTCAGTTCTGGTTCAATCCTGCTTTAGTCCTGGCTCGGTCTTGGTTCAGTCTCGGTTCAGTCCCTGCTCACTGATACTGCGTAAAGTGCAGTCAGTGAGCACTTTAGACCATGTGAGCCCTGAACCAAGATGGCGACTGTATTCATACAGACTAAGAAGCTGAACGTGACCTCTATCGTTCATATCTATGTTTGTAAAAGAGCTGCAAACAGCACCCAATGGCCCTCAAAGGAATTTTTACAATAAATATAGCACTAAATAAATGATTTTATCTACAATCTATTATATTACAGCAAGAAACTTACAGCACTTATTGACTGCTAAAACAATATTTTCATTTCTAATTTTACCCCAGCAGCACGTGTGACCTCTGACACTACACAGCATTTCCTCTATTTGCCTTTTAGAATTAATGAACAAACACCAACTTCAATTACCTTTGCCATTTGAAAATGTCATTGTATGTTGACTTTACATTTGATAAAAAAACACTAAAGATCAAACACGTTTTCCAATAGCAATGACTAAAACACCTCCACTTTTTATTTTACTTCTATTTTTGTTGCAATAATTAATTACTGTTCTTTCCAGCTCAGTGTCGAAGCAATAAATGCAAATGGAGTATGCAACAGAGACCCTGGTATGAGTGCATTCTTCTATAATCGAAGTTTGACAAAGTGGATAAGACGAAGTGTGTTGAACAGAGCTCTCCAGAGGCCATGACTTGGACCAGAGCAGCTATTGCATCACATGAGGATAAAGGCATTCATTCACTTAAGACCCACAATCCTGTCTCTTCAAATCCATCTGCAGGGAGAGAAGGGTTTTGGCGATGGGCAGCTAGGGAAAAAGTCACATGACTAATTTAAAAAAGGCAATTCAAAGTCAAGGAATTAAAGATCAAAAGTTAAAACATTTCCATGCAGCCAGTGAAACTTGTGTAAGTAGTTTTTAAGGGCAGGTTGCATTTTGGCTCTCAATATAAATTCATGAGTGTTTTTTACTTTAACTCTACTTTTTAAGAGTTGAGATTTGAACACTGTGAGTCAAGCGTGCCCATCCACTTGAAAGTATAAGTGATGTTTGATTTATTTTTTTTTTGGTCTTGCAATCAAATAGACTGGCAATGATGCTTTATATTTTCATCAAGGAAGAAATAAAATGAAATTTGCACCAATATTTGTGAGAAAATAACATTTATAATCTGTTGAATTGAAGGAAAATGAACATAAACAACAAAGACGCAGAAAGATTTGCATATGAGTGAAAGACTGAAAGATGCATTACCCGATTTTCAAACCACAAAATGAGCTATTTAAATCTCTCTAACTTGTTCTTACCTCTCACAAACTTGTTGGCACAGTGACAGTATTCACTCGCATGGATTTTTTGGTGTGTCCATAACTTTAGAATAGTATTTTTAAACAGCAAAGTGAAGCACGGGTCGATCTCCAACTCTCCAAGTCAGACAGACAGTAAGAAATAAACAGTATTGACAAATTCTGAATTATTAGCAAAAAAGAAAACACTTTCTTACAGTCCTGGTGGTGACCGGCTGCCTCTTTACTGCAGGTACAAACTGTTGACAAGTATTAACGGACAAAATTGTGGCCTGACTGTCCCAGTGGGAGCAGGACATACAATAGAAATATAGTTGACATTGAATGTATTACCCATTTTAGCAGGGGGTTATTTCCATTGTCCATTTAATATTGTGGCCCAGTTTACATACCTTACTTAACTTCTTACCTTAGGACCATTACAACAGTCAATATTGCACCATACGGAAGTGCTTCTCACAAGACAAAGATTCTAGAAAACGAGTCTAATCACCATGGGCCACGACCAGAGAACAGACCCAGTACCGTATTTTTCGGACTATAAGGCGCAAATAAAATCATTACATTTTCTCAAAAATCTACAGTGCGCCTTATAATCCAGTGGCCTTATGTATGACCTTTGGTTCTGTTTACTAACCTCCAACCCATTTTATGTTGTCCACATTACGACTAATAACGTATTACTCCGCGAGTAATACGAGTGTGCACACGGGTTATTACTCATGCCCACGGGTTATTACTCGTGGTGCATGTATTAATATCCTTTGCACACGCCTTATAATTCGTTCCCACACTTATTATTTTTATATTCACCATGTCCCGTCCCTTCTACGTCTCCATAGTGAGTTATTGTAAATGACCTGAATAAAGTTCGATTTATCCGACACGTGTTTTGTTTCTCTTATTGTGCCTTATAATCCGATGCTCCTTATGTGTGGACAATGACACAACTGACATTATTTGATACTGTGCCTTATAATCCAGTGACCTTTATAGCCCAAAAAATACGGTACTCAGAGAAAGGGGAGGCCTGACAGGAGCTGTTTAACATACAATACGAAATATATTTGCCAAAAGGGACACAAAATAAACCCTCATGACGCACTGCGGTAACGTCATCGCAGACGCCACTCAAACACGCCAAGTATAGCTCAGCACTGAACCACAGATGCTAAAAACTCCACTAACGTCAGCCTCATGTTGGTCGTTACTGAGCCAACAAGACATTTTCTACTTACGTCCATGATACCCGCACACACTGGGCTTGACACCATCAGCAGGTGACATCAGAGGTTGGAGTTCAGGAGGAAGGAACGAACATTTTTTATTTGTGACCAATAACCCAATACTGTTACACTAGCAATGTTTCTTTTGAGTTTGTCGTCAATCACCTTTTTATATTTTAGATGTTGACAATGCTCAGTGATCTGGTTATGCTTATTCAAAATAAAATGCTCTTTGTAATCATGTTCAACTGACTTAAAGGATCATTTTATACTCGCAGCCATTTCTGAATACTCACACTATTGGAATATCTTTAGTGTCCTGGCTGAAGCTGCAGGTAAATGGTGAGACAAGAATCGACTCACACAATAAACAGACCAGTGGCTTCACAAACAGAAAGGACAGACCTGTGAGGATGAGAAAATCCCCCAAATTCCTCAGTCAATACTGAGTGGTATTTGAGATATGTCAGAGCAACTGGGTATTTCCATCCAATTTCTGATGACGCATAAGAAGCAATGGTTAAGATTACAGTAAAGCACCACAAATCTTAAAATATGTTCAAAAAAATGTATGTTTTTCTAATTTGGCTTATTTGGGAGATCCAGGCTCATCAAATCCTCAGTTCTGTTCCTTCAAAGTGACTAACCACAGTTGGCAGTGGGCGGGAAACAAATTGGTCAGGACCAGGTTGACTGTCAAGATAATTTTAGCTTTTTCTCCAAGAATATCTAACTAAATAGTTTGATCAAAACTTTCAGCAAGTGCACTCACACACCCCTGTTAGAACACTACTTTTTTTTTTTTTTTTCTGGTGGTCTTATACTAGTTCTGATAAAGGAATGTATAAAATAGCTGTGTATCAATTTCATCATTTTCAAATGAATTGATGTTACTTTTTGCAGTAACATTTTAAAAAAGTAGATTTATTTCAGCCCTTGTGGCAACAGTCCATTAATGTGACAAAGGCAGTTTAACAGTTTAATTAGCAACGAAAAACCCCTCAGTCCAGTTAATTTAGTCATTAGCGAAAACTTTTAACTGCAACACTGCTGAGAAATAATGGAACAAGGACACAAATCCACTGACCACACATTAAAATTCCAGGCTGCAATTTATACTTCATGAAAATGATTCTCTTAAGGATTTAACTAGTCCCAGTTGCTGCTTTAAATTGTGTTTATTTAGGAACAAATTACAATACTATCATTGCTTGTTTTCTCTTCCCCACACTGTTTCCACTATTATAAAAAATATATATATCTGACATTTTCATCTCGTTGCTTGTTCAGCTCAAAGCCACAATGTTTGATTCCCTTTGGCTTATTTGGTATTTTGCAGCTAATGCTAAATGTATTTATGTTTTCATATTTCTCAAAGGAAGTCACAAAGTGCTTAACAAGTGTGTATAATAAATTATTTGCAGCCCCATCTGTGGCTGTTGCTACAACTACAGTGAGCACGGTGCTACTACTTCAGCTACTGCTGTTGCTACTATAATATACTACACTATACTACTGATACTACAAAACAGGTTGCACAGGTTTGCACAATGTCACTTTTCTGGTGGAGCTTCCACCACCTGTTTGACTTTGTATAGATTGTTTAGCATGAAATGTTTTACAACATGGCATTAAACTGCACTTTAAGCAATGCACATATCTGTAAATACAGACTTTAGATGCATTTGATGCTGTGTAACATTCCAGTCAAGCCAAACAATCACATCTCCATGGAGACAAGGAAATGACCTGCATCCACTGTAAGTTTGGAGCACCTTGAAATGGTGTGATATTATACTACATCATTTCCTTGTGTGCTTCTTAGTCACCTCTTTCTCTGTTTCTCTCACTTGTATTTATCCACCTGTCAATCAACTTTACCCTAAAAATTGCTAATTAAAATACCCGTGTACCTCAATATACTCCAAGGCAATTTGAGACGGCGCCAAGTCAAACTGCAGACTTAAGACAAATCTTCAAAAATTAAACTTTTTTTTTTTTTTTAACCGTTTCAACCCCCAAACTCCAATCCACATATGCATCTAAATGTATACGAGTCCTGGATGGTAGACGAGTGCTGGAGGCAATGTGCGAAATAAACAATCTAGAAACAAAGATCCAAGGAGGGGTGGGAATCAAAGCCAGCGGAAAAATAAAACTTTTTAGATGAAAAACTGAGGAGAAATCATATTTTTTTCTCTCAGATTTGTTTACTTTGAGACACACTGCGAATAACAACAGGCTCGTAAATCTCTTTGGTGTCTCTTGCGTGAAAGGGTTCGTGTCAAGAGCTTTAGGATTTAGATGAATGTAACCACATCAAAAAGTAAACAAAACTAAATTAATTTCATCTTGATGGCTGTTTTCTGAAAATGTTTTTGACAATATTGAAGATGCTCTCATTCAAGTGTGTTTTAATATAATTGGTTGTAGTGCCTGGTGTAATTCTAAATCGCTGAGGGTCTTAGTCTGGTGTTTCTCAGAGGGAGGCAGCCGTTTCACTTTTTATTCTTGTTGTGGATAAATTGGGAACAACTTGTGAAACTTGCTGTGGGTGCGACTGCTGATAGGGGTCCTATTTACAATAAATGTGTCAGAAATCGGTGAATCTAAGAAATAAAAGGTGCCATACGTAACTTTCTTGGTGGATGATCCACCAACTGCTTGTCTCTGTTACTAAATGATGTATTTACCTCTAATGTTTCACAGTATAAAAAGCACATTGAAAAACATGTTGTCTTATTATAAGCAGAGTCACAGAGTCATAGATAAATGTGGGTAAGGTACATTGTAGAGAAATTTGTTCTCTGCATTTGCCCCAAAAAAATGTTTATATATATATATATATATGTGTGTGTGTGTGTGTATGTATGTATGTATGTATGACATTTTCATTTCTTGTTGAACTAAACTAAAGCTTTGGTTGATTTCTGTGATTCCCACCTAGGTCACCTTCTTTTTTTCATAGGTAATAAACCTTAATTGAAAAAACTATAATGTATAAGTGCTCTACTTAAACCATGTCATATGACATACGTTTAAGTAGAGAAGTAAAACATATTAGTCTTGTGTGTCACTTTCAGTTCTATAAACAGAGCCTAGGCTGTGCTAAACTGTCACATCACAGATAATGTCAGAAAGACTCAAAACATGATCACTCCACTTTGTTTGCTCACTGAACTGTCTGCATTTATTAAAGCCTGAACTGGCACAAGGACTACAGTGGTTTATGAATATTCTTGCTCTAGTGAATCATTACCAAGTACTGATAGTTTCAGTACCAGCTATTCTAATCTATGGTATTGATACTGCCCTTAAAGTAGTTTTGCAACTGGACGTGGTCATAAAACAAACAAACTATAAAACTACCTTTTTTTTCCACCTAATCCTTTTCACACAGTCAGAATTTGTGCCTTTCAAGGACGCTGCAGGGATATTGTGATACTGTTGATGGATAAAACTCTTGTGATTTATCAGCCATGTTGTGGCCTATAGAAATAAATGATAATGTAGACATGTATAATTAAAAATACCTGCGAATGGAAATAATAAGATACACATTTTATTCATATTTGGCATTGGAATGTGATATTTTTTCACATGTTTTTCTGCTGTGTCCTTGCATGTGTGCAGGCTGCACAGTAAATTGGGGGAGCCTTGTTTCTGTAAGTCTGGAGTATATGAATAGTGTGAGGCTTTGAGTGCTTTTATTATTATTAAGTATCCCACATCCTGATCCAGCTCTCTATATAATACATTTTTATTACACTCCTATTACACTAGGCTGATGTGTAAAAATATTATAGTACTATGTCCTATTACCACCATCAAAAGTGCATTTGGAAGAAAGAAAATCACCTAAACTGACCTTTATGTTGCATTTTTTTGGTGAGAACAATTTTTCAAATAGCTCTGGCCTCAAACCATGCTGAAACTAATATATTTTATATTGTTTGTGTGGTTTTATTTATTCATATGCCTCTTTGTCAAAAAATTGTGTCCAAATTATGGATTCTAAATGACTTTTTTTATTAACCTTCCCACTTTACACTTGAACACGTGCATTTTGGTGTTGTATGTGTCCTGTTATTGCGTGTGGATTTCTCACACTTGGATCATTTCATATAGGCGCGATTGTAACTGTGATAGTGAGTGGAGTCATGCTGGGAAGATTAGATGGGGAGTGTTTTTATCATTTTTTGGCTGTATTACTTATTGAAGATTCTAGTACATTTAAAGCGTTCTACAAGGGAATATTCCCAATCTGTTTAGCAATTGTGCAATACAGTTAAGTATTTCTCCTTCTACTTTTATCAACGTGGTTCTTTTTTAAACTTGTATGTTATCTAATGGCTTTAACCACTGCTTCAAAGTGCTGATGCAACTTTAGTCTAATTTTAACACTCCTGGTACTACTTATCTTGAACAAGAGATTGTTCTTAAATCTTCCTCTCACCATGTCTTGTCAAAGAACATAGTCTTAGTCTTATTATTTTATTAAAGGCATCTGGTGTAAAAGATGTAAAAGAGAGCAGCAAAGAAACCTACAAAACAGGTTTAAGTGGTGCAGATTTGAGCACATATGAAAAACAAGGTGGATCCAGGTTCAAAGTAGCTCATCTAAAGCAACAACTGTCCCCAGTGCAATAATGATTTTATAATAATGTATAATAGTATTTAGGTTTTCTGGGACTTTAATAGAAGAGAATTAAATCTGTCTTATTGTATTCAACATTAAACTGAATATCTGTATGTTTGTTTTTAAAGTGCATATGGCAGATGTACATGATTCTCTAATTTTGACTTAAATATATGGGATATGCATATGGGATTACAACTATTGTAAAAATAAATTATAGTTTTATACAAAACAAAAAGCGATTTGCAGGGGAAAGTTGAAAAAATATATTGAAAATGACAGGAAGCAGAGAGGTCAAACATATTAATGACATCACACTGGGGAGATTTCTAGTCGGCACAATTTACATGAACGAAACACATTTTTCTGATACTTAAAAGATGATTTCAACAAGATAAAGGTGTTTTCTTATATTTGTATCTGACAGATAGTAATTTCTGTGTACATTAGAGGAGTTTTTCTTGGTAACGGTTCCATAATTTTTCAATAATCTTCATTTTTAACCAGGAAGTAGTTGTAAATGTAAAAAAAAAAGCCAAATTGGGAAAACAAGAGTGAATGTTTTTGCAAAAATCTTAAATATAATAATAATAATCTGTGTTTTAATAAAATGAGAAGTATAACTAGTCATAGATTCTTTAATTTAGCTTAAAAAAAGTTTAAAAATGTAATCTTATTTATCCTCAAATTATATCCTGCTACTTTAGAGCTATGTCACACTTAACCTGTCTTCCCCTAAAAGGTTTTTGGGCTGCACCATCACACAAACACACACACACACACACAAATGCACAAAAAGATGATGAGATAGGACCACGCCGCACTGGACGACACTGCAAGGCCTTGTCGAGACTCAGACTTCCATTAGCTAAAGCACCCGAGCATGGCCACTGCTGCTGCCTCATCACTATCTGCACCACCACAGAGAGACTGAGGAGAGCGATCGAGGGGGACGAGCGAGGAACGAGCCAAAAGGAGAAAGAAAATATGGAATTGAAAACAAAATGGCCGCCGGAGGAGTTGGGGGGAAAATGAATGGACGTGGACGGGAATAAATCTCCCCGTGCCACTTCACACATCATAGTCTATTTGATGACAATAAACTCCCCAAACTGTGAAATAAAGAAGCACGGTTATACTACTCAGAGGTGGCCATGCTCAGTTTATCTTACTTTATAATTAAAATTGTACTTCTACGAGTAGTTTGCAACACCATATGTTCACTCCTACTTAAGTAAATGTAAAAAAGTAAAAGTTTGAAACAGAAAAGTGACAAAAAGTGGCAGAAGCATTAAGCCAACAATATTAAATGACTTGTGTTGTGTTTCTAACATAGCTCCTTTGTCATCAAAATACGTGATTTTGTTTTGTTTATTTATTTATTTA
>KN490994.1:0-21896 GCA_000787155.1 Scartelaos histophorus | reverse complement strand
GTAAGAAAGGAATTTTGGGGGAACCTCTCATGAAGTAAATTATTCTAATTTAGAATATCAAGTGGACAATCCTGCATAAAATATGATCTTTTCAAAAGGATAGACATGAAAAACACACAACTCCGAAGGAGGAGAAACACAATATACACAATATATTGTCAGCATATAGCTTTTGTCACTTACTCCCAGAGGGAAGAATAAACAAAGTATATATTCAAGTGGAAGTAAAAGTTGATGACTGAACCACAGACTGTATAAAGAAGTAGACAAAGGAATCATGATACAGCCCATAGTGTTCGGCTCCAACCAAATGAGCTCTTCAAGGCTAAAGCGGAATAGGAATAGGAATTATAGGAATAGGAATATTATAGGAATTTGGAGACAAGCTGCATGTTTGGAATTCAGACAAAATATTGAAATAAAAACAGCAGGATCATGTAGCGGACTGCGTTAATACTAACTTCTTTTTTTTTTTTACTAGACACTGTACTGGAGTTGATGGAAAGGCCCCACTTCCTATTTGGAACCCTGTGGCTCAGGTTAGCCATGTCCATTTATATATGTAGTCTATGGTCTGAAAACATCACTCAAAGTTGATTTTTCCCATGAAAAAACTGGAGCAAAAACAACGATAACACCTTTGTATGAATTGCACTGAAGGGGTGTATGAGCTAATCAGAGGACTAATAACCACAGCATTATTTGACTTGTTCTGAGCCATGTTTAGTTACAACAATAGTAAAATGTCAAACAAACAGACCATGGAAATCCAAATGTTTGGCCAATGACATCAACTTCCACTCTGCCCCAGGCAAACCACAACTATCACTAGTGCCACTGTTGCTGTGTGTAATTACCCTCAAAGGCCCCTCAGCTTCTCCTTCTGACTAAAGCCACTTTCCAGAGAAACCTGAGCTGACTCATGAATAGCTTAATAATCATAATAACAGGCAGAGCGACATGTTAGGCTGACAAGTACATCTCACTTTTCCTGCTGTAACATAAGCCACACATTGAAGAACTGTCAATCACATGGAAACCTCTTACTTTAATAGGCTCCGCTCTTTAAATATTCAAAGCCTCAGCAAACAAGCATAATCAAATTATTGGCAGCACTTGGACGGAAAATTGTATTAATGAGCTTATTTGCATTTGGTTTCTGAAAGAGCAGAGTTGTCTGATGAGAATTCTCCCCTTTTGTCTCCTATGTGCAGTTTCCACACCTGAGTGCTCTTGTTAGCTGCACATTAATCATTCATATTGCTCTGAAAATGCATTTTGGAGCTTAGGAGCAGTTTTACAGCACAATATAGTTTTAACCCAGACCTCTGAAAGATTCTTGAACAGAACAAACCAATAACTAGTAAAAACATCTCTGCTATAAAATAACCATAATGAAACAGACTTTATGATTCATTTCAAGAGAGTATATTGTGTTGGAAATATTTACTTTTTATTTGATTCTGAACAGTAAACATACTGTTCTAACTGTTTTGTAATATTCCTTAGAAACAACTAAAATGAATTATTATACTACTGTAGTCATGTGGTGATGTAATAAAATAAAAGTTATCCTGTTGTTTATATGTGCAGTGTGCAAACTTTAACTCCACTGCAGCATCAGAAACATCCACCTTCTCATCTTCTTCAGCTTTGAAAACTTCTCTTAAAAATCATTAGTGACATTTGTTCTGGGGAAAGATAAACAAATGTTTGTAGAAAAAACATTGCAAGTTTCCATTCTAACAAAAGATCTGTTTAAAGACAAAACATTAAAAGAAATATGATGCATTAGGCAGGAATTCACTTTCTTTGTATTCCACTGGTTCTTCCATTGTGCGGTACAGCCCCCAGTGAGGATGCAAAAGTTTCATGAGCGTAATTACTGTAAACATTTAAATTACAACAAATTACAATGACTTAACAAGCAATTATCACTGCTTCATGCCAGTGTCTGTTTTCCATTCTCCTTCTCTTCAGTAATATTACCAGGTTCTACATGTGACTGTGCATACATTACAGCAGCTGCATGTCCTATCACTTCAAAACATGATTGAATTAAATAACAAGACGGCTCCTGTGCATACTGTGTGTTTTCAATTGTCACATGTCTTCCTAATAACCACATCTGTGGTTGTCATCTCTGCTCGATATAAACATCATCAATCTCCACAAAATCTGACATTATTTACAAGGGCCCTGTTTCTCATATTATTGGACGGGTTTCATCATTGGAAAAAAAAAATAAAAAAAAGAGAGAGAGAGATTAGGCTTGTTGTTTCATAATTGGGTGAAAAGTCCCTGTTCTGTTTCAGGGGTTGTTCAAAAGCATAATTATACTATTTGTAATTAGTTTTGCAATTAGACTTGCAATTGATGTTGAAATCACAAAATCAAGGAACACTTACATTTGAGAGAATTAAGAAATATGAACTGCTGCTAAACTAACACAAATCATACATTTCAGAACATGTTTGAAGTCCAAGAGATCTTTTAACGAGACAGGAGATTTTTGATATACTGGTCTCTTTTTACATAGGCTATGTCATTACCTACTGCCTTTTCAATCTGTAAATTATGACAATTAAAAACTGTATCAGAATTATGTGTTTTTACTTTGAACTTTGGCATCTCATTTACAGCCTAATTGAACCACTTTAATCACAGGACAGCAGCTGTCCTTATAATTCTAAAAGAGCTGCAGTGTTGCTGCACCCTGGTCAATAAGTCTCAAAGTCACTACATTAAGTAAAGTATAACCCTGTATTAGGCAATTACTCCATTATCTATAGTCGTCTGTCTCCAGCCCAAAAACGCCCACTAACTTGTCTCACTCTTTTCCGATAGCTCATTGTTTTTATGTGGCCAAGCCCAGGGCCCCAGGAATCGATTGTGTGCTGAGAACTAATGGCCCTGACAAACGCAGCACGGGAGACAGCAGAAACAGGAAATAAGACAGAGAGAAGGATAAGGGAGGGCTAACTGAGACGGACAGAGGTGATGGGAACACGCCCGCCCAGCTGTAAGTCACCAAACCACAGGAGAGCTGCAAATATCACCATGAGGAAACTGTAACAACTGATAGGACCACTTTTAACACTATTAAAATATGACTAAGCCACACTTCTGCAGAGGTTTGCACTTCAGGTTAAGCATGTTCATGTGCACAAACAAGTCACCCGTCTCCTTTGTGAAAATGGCTTTATAGTTTAAGATTGGCAGTCTTATATACAAAATTATACCAGAATCACAGCAGCATCCATGGCAACTTTCAAAAAAATGTAATTAAAGGAAATTGCACAACTGTTTGCTAGAATCCATAAAAAATATAAACTGAACAACTGGGAGCTGAAGGTAAAGGCAAAATCTTTTCCCCATATAGAAAACAAGAAAAAGAGCTTTACAAATTGAATTTGAATTGTGCCACCTGTTACCAAACTAGTTGACGATTATGAATATCTGAATCAATTTCTTGCAACCACATCGTACCACAAGAGGTGCAGCTTTGGAGAATCTCTAACCCATTTGTTTAGCAGTTACACTAAATATGGCAATGACTGTGTTACCTTCCATATAAATCCTTACAATTTCCTGCACCTGATGTATACTTCAGTGTTTTATTTGCTTTTCAGGCCTGTATACTCTAATGAGATCTGGGTAAAGAATTGCAACGAATCACTAATGCTGAGAAATGTGGGTTCAAATCAGGCTAAACCTGTTACCAAAGAACGATCCAACTGCACACAGACAGACAAGAGCAATTGATCCAACACCAGAGAATCAGAGTCTTTTCGTCTGCACATTCACAAATGAGTCTCAAGATAGCACTTTCTTAAGTCATCTCATTCTCACTCTCTCTCTCCACTGACCCCTGTACCTGATCAGACCAGGCTCCTCTGCCCACAGGAAATCATTACATCCATTGTAAAAGCCGCCACCACTGTCTCTGCTCCCATGTGAACACACGTCTTCCAATTAAGAGATACTGAGAACCGATTGCTGCTTATTGCATGTTTTCCCAGGATTTCTCATTTGCAACAAGCATATATAAATAAATTAAGGTAGGACAGAGTTCAAAAGTTAAATAATCATCAATATGAATAATATTATACATCTGTAAATACTCATTTACCAACATAATAATGGTACAATGGTGCCGTAATTGTGAGGATCCATTAGGCCACAAAGCCTCATGTACCACCCCCCACACTGCAGATTTCTCTGATCTGGCCATGATTTTAAAACTTATATCAGGTTATTCATCTTGTTTTCAGATTTATTATCTACTTACTAGTTCTGAGACTGGTTAATTAGTTTATTTTTAGATAAAGACATCTGTTCATGCAGCAAGATACTGTCACTTTTAAGTCATTCTCTGATAGATTTAAATGTTTATATCTTAAGCTTTTTGCAGTGTAATGACCTATAGGATATGTTTTGATTAAAAAGTATGCGGCAGCAATTCATCAAAATAACTGTGACTAATCAATCGTTACTGGAATCTCCAGACTCCAAAACAGATGCCAAAAAACACAGACATTACTAAATCAAAATGTCAAAAAAGAAAACAATCTTATTATATCCATCGACTATATATAGAAGCCATAAGTCAGCCTATTTTACTTTTATCTGGTTAAAAACGTATTTTCCAAATCTCACTTAGTGGACAAAAAAGTCTCCAAAGTAAAAACAAAATAAAACGATGAATATAAAGGTATTTCAAACAGATAAACCATCATGTTAATCACTATTTCATCTTTGCATTGTTTTCTCCTTATGACCTCGTGTATATAGTTTAGAGATAATTGTATTACTATAGTTATATATTTTAATTTTAACTCTATATACTTTACATAACTATTCCTTATTTGGAATTTATTATTACCATTTATATTTTTGCTCTTTGTTATAATAATATATCGTGATATGTGAGTTAAAATGTCCAAATTATTTCCCTTGTGGATCAAAAACCTTTGTCTAAGTCCAAGTCTACGTTCTCACAACAATCCTGACTCAAAAAATAAGCGCAAAATGTCTAATAATTTTTTGGTATCGCCCCCATTTTAATTGTCTAGAGGTGATTTTGCAGTTTGTTAGCCCCCCCCAGCTCAAATCGCCTGTGGTTTGTTGGTAATGAATGTGCAGTGTAATGTTGGCCGCCTATCCTGGGAGCTCATTTATCAAGGAAAGGCCAGGAGTGTCAAAGTCATTTCCTCAGAGATGCCGCCACACCGCAAACGGCTCAATGAGACGGTAATGCCCGAGCACAGCCATACATCCCTGCTCTGCCCATTCACAGGATCACCGGGTCAAACGCATGAGGAGGGTCTGTACCACCAGCCTTCAGTGAGAAAAAGTCACCGCTAAGACTGAATTAAACTGGACTGAGAATCACCAGAGAATCACCATCACAATATTATACTCAATAAAATACATGCGATAATCAATATATTGCACATGTTACTCGCTGTTATATCGCTGTTTTTAGGAAGCAAATACATTTTGGCAATAGCTTTTCTTAGCTAAACCCCTGCTTGAGCAAAATTAATATTAAGTGTGTCTATTTTAATTATCAAAACAGTGAATATGTCAAGTGTATTGCATAAACACGTTTAATTCCACTAAATAAGCAGCACAATTGCCATGCCGTTACAAAAAATAGCTAAATGATATAATCAATACAGCAGCCTACAATAACAATACTGTATCAACAAATGTTATCAAAATATTTCAATATTTTTGGACACCCCTAGTAAATAGTGAATATACTGAAAATAGATCATGAAAATAACAGTAAAGTTATTAAAAATTACAAAAATAAGAGCAGAATGTCTATTGTAATCTCCCAAACAAATGTATAAAGTGATATTTTGGCCTTTAACGTTATGCTCCATTCATGTTTTGTGTAATGCTTGATCCTTAAGACATGCACAAGCACATTTTAGCACATTCTTGATCCACTGTTAAAATATCGTCTGAATATCGAGATAATGAAGAAAAAACATTGAGATTTTCTTTTTTGTCTGTTGCACCCATTACAAATACAAATAATATTACTGTAATTTTGTACTTTTTGACCAATTGTACCTTTTAGTAGGGTGTACTTTAATAATATTTAGTTTCATTCCAGCATGTAATTGTACTTCACTGGCTTTTAAATCATCTAGATATGACTGACTGAGTGCTGGTGTCTCACAACTGTCTCTGCTTCTTTACCTACAAACATATAACAGCTCTGCTTTGACCAACATGCAGAGCACATTAACAGCCATGTAAAAGTACTTTTACTTGAGTGCAAATACTCAGTACTCTTTCTACCACTGCATAACACTATATTAAGTTGAAGTATTGAAATATTTGACTTGGGCTTTTTGGAATAAAATAAGAGTGTTCAGCTTCCCAGCATAAAAAGGCAATTTCACAAATACTTTTTAAAACAAAGGCAAAGCTTTTTAGATGACAGTTATATGTGAGTCACTTGTGGAACTTTTGTTTCCAGTGTTTTAAATGGCAGGTCACAGTGGGATATTTCAGTAAAACAAAATGGAAACTCTAATAATGAAACAAGAGTGTTACTAAAGTCAATGAAGCACATCACAAATATGCAATCCAGTTCAAACAAGTGGACAAGGACAAAACATAAAAAACATGACATTAAGATAATTACCATAAAAATCTGTTTATTTTTTGGATTTATTTTGGGATATTTTTGGACGTAACATAAGTTGCATTATAACTTTTCTGTCAAATGCTTTACTTTGCTTTCTCTGGCATGTTTCTCAGTAAGTTATTAAACATTTCTATTTTCCTGATACCAAACCAGACCAAGTACAGGTCAGATCTGTGCAGAGACAACCTCACAGTCAGAATGCAAACTGAACATGTAAAGTGGAGCTGTTTATTGTCATACTGTGGAGCTTTTCAGGCAGAGCAGTAAGATTCCCATAGCAACAAGCAAGTGAGGGACCACCCATAAATAAGCTACACAGTGGATCTTTAAATTAAGCCTATTAAACATGGACCAAATGATAAACTACTAAACTGCCTGGCACACTGAATACAATTTTCTTTAGAACTAATAAAATGTCTTCTTCTTAAAATCTGTGTTATTTTAATAAATCTGAACATAAACAATACTGACATACAACATTCAAAATAACCACATTTCCTCCTCAAATGTCTGAAACTTGGCTCCAAATCTCAGGCTTTTACTGACAGAGGATTGGCTGTAGACCTCTGGATTAAAAAGAATAAATCAACATCATGAATAGCCATTACTGAATCACGACCAAAATTGCGTTGATTGCACAACCTTAAAAAAAAAAAACCTGCCTATTGATCGCCTAATTTGCAGCTGAGGTCATCAACATTCCCCCAGCGTGTGTGAGGCAAAATGAAAGCACTTCTCTGTTAAAAGCCTTGTTACTGAAATTATACTTAATCTGAGTTTTATTTTAACACGATTTGAAAACCAGAGTGATCTGACTGAACTACAACGGGTGACCCAGTTTGTGCCGTGCAACAAGTCCCTCAAAAAACATTACAATCACAAGCATTATCCAAGTTTTCAGTTAGTTATTAGTCACATCTTTTTGTTGAAAAACACCTGAACGGGCCCAGAAAATGTGTATTGATCACAGACGCTTGAAAATGTGCAACTATACAATCCCTTCTGTGTTTCTCTTGAGTTTTTTGAGTATCTTAAAACTTTTTTGTCTGTGTTTTTTGTGTCACCATGAAAACTATTGATCATTCCACTAATAAAAATGCATTATAGAACACCTCAGCGTGACGTCTCTGCACAGTATCAATATATTATACATAATTTTAGACATAAAAAGACCCACTTCATATTCTGTAGCGCTACTTTGCATTTTTCATTGTCAACACCAATCCTGTGTGATAAGACTTGGCTCCGGGACATGGACAGGCCCATTGGCTGAATCCATTTCACAGACACATGGGCCAAGTTAATGCCACCCTCTGAGCCAAGCTTTGAGCAAAGGCAGATGCCAGGTGATACCAGAACAGGTCGCCGGTATGTGTGGTGCGAATGACATCCCGCTAGCTCTGAGAAATTGCGCAGTTGTCATTTTTTTGCGCGCTTGCCTCCGATGATCGAGTCCAAAATGCCTCCTTTAACACGCTATTAAACCGATGTCAGTCTAGTAGCAGCTTGTGCATCTTCATTCGTTTTACATGTTTGCAAAACGACTTGAGTGATGGCCCTTCAAGTCTTGGCAACACTTTATAATAAGCTGTCGCCTTCAGAAGCTCAGGCAGAAGAAGCGGGCCTCATGCCTGGATCTTCATGCGACGGCAAGAGACGCTATTCAATTATAAAGAGCATCAGAAATGGCGCAGAAAAAGGAGGACAGAGATGAGCACTTGTGACAGAGCAAGGGTAGCAGATGCTTTTGTTAATACCTTGTCATCTGAACTACCATGGCAGCCCGTAAAATATTATAGGCACATAACAGCGGCGGAGGATTTAAAATATCAGTGCACAGAGAGAAGGCAGAGAAAGAGAGGGAAATATAATATGGGGTGGGTTATTCAGGGGTGAACAGTATGCATAAGTCACAATTTTCTGAGAGCTCATTCACAGGTTTCAGCTTCCTGTTGTATGCAAGATTTGAGGTTTTCCTTTCTGTAGTATTTTTGCAAAGATCCTATTTTTATCCTGAAGCCAGTGGATATTCAGAGGTATCACATCATCAAGACACATTAGATTACATTTAAAGTATAGGCTTAAATAGAGTAGACCAAACACCACACATCACACCAGTGACCAACCCAAAAAAACATGTCTTACCGAGTATCACCACGTCTACACCAATTCTAAAACAGGACTACACTTACTCTAGGCCTAACCTTGGTTCAAGCTCTATAGTCTAATAGTAGGACTACAGAATGATTTGTGTAGTTAAATTAAAAAAAAAAGAAACAAACAAAATTCACTCAAAATGAAACAAACACAAAAACTGCAGAGGATTTTGCCTAGCACCAGTATCAGCTCACGTTATTATCGCAGTTTGAGAAACAGCCTATTGTTATTTGAGAAGAGTAACATCTTTAGAGAAATATTTGTTTGTATTTGTGTTATTACGCATCAGACCAATCAAAATCACACAATACATCACAAAGACAGGTGAAGATCTTGAACCGTATTCTGTATTAACAAATCAGAAAGACGAGGTCCTTTTGTGTCAAACATAGAAATGGACATAAGTAACACTCTAGCCTCTCTGTTCCAAATAGGAACAGTGCTCTTGGTGTTTTATTTAACCATTTCGCGTTTTTGGTAACTTAAAATATACACATTAATAAAAGATAAATCAGGCATTTTCTCTCTAGAGCTGTGGTTGGACGTCATAATGTCTGATGGACGTTTGATGCTCTTCATGGAGTGTTCCAGATCCGTCTGAATATAAGAGGTGCTGGTTGGTCAGGCAAGGAACATTCTTACAAAACAAAATGGATATTACATTATTAAATTATATATTATATAGTCCTGTTATGGTAAATGTTTTTGCATAAAGATGACCTTTTAGATTACAAGATCAGGTTTGGTGGTTGTACAATGAAGCTGATCAAAGGTCTAGAGATTCAAGTTTGGTTGTTGCTGATGATTTGCCTTACGCCACTTTGAGGGTAAACAATATATAGTCTAAATTAATCATAACCACAAAAGCTTATTAGGATCTGGGTTTTAGAATGATTAAAGCAAAAAAGGTCAGGTAAATCTGAGGAACTCATAAAGAAGATCTAGTCCAGAGTTTGTCTCAGTTTGGCCTCCAATATGGCAAAACTGGCAGATCATACAGATGCAGTACAAACAGCATGAATCTAAAGTTTAGATGCTTTAAAAATGACTTTTCCTCATGACCTTTCATCCTGGTGGTGCCTTCTATTCTGTGCAACACTGCACACATGTGGCCACTCTCTGTACTACACAATGTGTTTTCTAGAGAGAGGGATGGGGACAGACAGAATTAAGAGATGCAGAGATAAAACTAGGAGCACAAAACATTCAGCAACGAGCCAAGGGCCATAAATTCGATTAATAGTGTGATGTGAGCGCTAATGCAGTTTATTTCCACAGTCAGGGTCTGCATCAGCTACGCCAAATGTGCAGGGACTGGATATAGTGAAAGGGCCAATATGCAATTAACCAGTGAGGCAGGGGGTGGTGACGTGACCTCTAGATGACAAAGAATCACTTGATTTAAATGTTTTCATCTTCTGTGATAAGTCATTAATTCTCAGTCAAATATTCACTTTTCCACTATGGCAAAATGAGGCAGCAGACCACACACGTGTTGATGTTTTCAGTCATTTCATCACAAGATGGATCCAGACAGTTTCTCTCATAAATGAGCCGCTAAGCAAAGATCAACAGCCTGTTTCAGCACATGGAAGTGGAATCGTGAGAGATTCATTAGACACTCAATATTGCACTTGCTCAGATGGTTTTAAAAGATGGAAAATGTGGAAAATATTTAGTCTACTCTACTCACAATAGTATTGAATTAAAACCACATGAGTTTGTTTGAGAGTTTAAAACCACTTCAAATGCCAAAAATAATGATGTGATACAGCAATTGCTCTTTTGTTTGACCAAAGGAATAGGCTATAATTAAAATGGAAATGTTGCACTCAGGATAATTACAAACATGGCTCCAAATGCACAACAGACAACACAACAAAAGTTACAAGCTGTGTCACAAAAGTACAATTTGTTCTCATCTCATCATCAATAAACAAAACCACACTGTGGCTTCTAGGAGCATTAGAGCAAAGTGCCTGTCTGGAAAGTAAAGTAAAGTATTTTTTTTTTTACTTTTCATTAAGTTTTGATAGAAAATTTGTGTTGACCTTATAACTGAATAAATGAATGTTTTACAATAGAGCCTAAAACGATTACGTAAAGGTGCACTACATTTTTATGGTGGACTGTCAGACACCTGCTTGTCTCTATTGAGTCTAATGGACACTTCTTCACTCTATTGAGATGTTATAACATTACCTAGAACATTACTTTTCTTTCCTAGAATTTTACTTACCCGTCTCCCTGGTGATAAGCAGGTGACAACACCAGGAAAAGAGGTCAAATCTGTGGAGAGGTGAGGCTGCTCACATCATGAAAAGTTACATGATGTACCTTTAAGAGCAAAACCAAGAACAGTTTCAGTTTGATACATAACATCCAGTTTGATCAATAGAACTAAAAAGTTGCAGGTGAATCGCTCCAATATAGAAAATATTATAACCTACTGCAGGTAAAATCTTGAGCATTAGCCTATACCGGGGTCTCCAGTCTTTTTCCTCTTGTGAGCTACTTTTTGCAAAATGAAAATGCCAGAGAGCAACTCATTTTAGCAGTTGCTAGAAATTTAGAAAATATAAGTGCCAAAAAAAGCCGTAGATGACGTATAGTTAGATTCCAATAAAACATAAACCATTATCTGTAAAATCCATAAAAATAAGCATCAAAATTAAATATTTACCATGGAAATAGGCATTTAATCAACCAAATCTGAGTAATTAAGCACAATGGTATAATTCAGAAATCCCTTGGCGAGTTACTTGGAAGGTGTGGAGAGATAGTAGCCTCTGAGCTACAGGTTGGACACTGCTGGCTAATATATTTACCATGGAAATAGGCATTTAATCAACCAAATCTGAGTTATTAAGCACAATGGTATAATTCAGAAATCCCTTGGCAAGTTACTTGGAAGGTGTGAAGAGATACTAGCCTCCGAGCTACAGGTTGGACACTGCTGGCTAATACAGTATGCAGAGGCAAGAACCTATAGGTAGCATCAACTAACAAACTAAAAATCTATCTTCTCACAGCCCACACCAAGCTTAAAAACTGCCCTTAATTGGACAGAATACATTTTATTTAATTGTCAAGGTAAAGATCACATGGCAAGAGCAATTATGTGTTGCTTAATTGTGCTTAGATGCTAAAATAATTGACTCCTAAGGCTGAGCTGACAGGACACCAATCTTCTCTTCTCCACGCAGTGCATTTCAAAAGACCTCAATTTGTTTTATCTACCATAACTCAAAAAGGAAATCTAGTCTGCTTCCAACCCACTTTAGTTTTAGACAAGCACTTTATCTTCCTGTCGACAGGCACAGCAGACCAAACACGCTTTAATAATGGCTGTTTTCTGCAGTGCAACTTCACTGGAGGCCGAGACAACATTTTACATATGCAGTTTAAATAGCTCTGATTCACTTCATTTATACTTGAGCGGACAAATAATGTGCTTTAAATCAGTTGATTCTAAATGTGGAACAGCAGGACAAGTAAACCAACCTGATGTAATTATGTGCCAGACCCAAACCCAGATAAAAATAAGTTGTAAGATCTTAATGGACCTCAACCTAGTTTGTAATTGATTTCATTAGACACATTTGTGCCCTTGTGGTGTAAAACATGTGATATTTATTGAACCATTTCACTGAAAGACTGGAATTCAGTCAATATTAAAGTGGGCATAGCTGAAGGTGAATTGTAGTTACTCTATCACGCCTCAACGAACGCAGTGAATTAAAAGGACAATACTGCCCCCTTATGGACATTTACAAGTAATTCAGAGGTGTTCGAGCCGAGGTGACCAAACTTTTTTCACCGAGAGCAATATACTAAAACTCACTCTGCTATGATTATATTAAATGTTATTCAAATGGATTTTACGTACATCAACTACATTGAGAAAAAGTTTTAAAGTGAACACCATTTTTAAGTTCTTATCACAATGTAATAGGCTAATACGCAACAAGTTATTGATGGTCATAGACAGACATGTTTATTCTTCCCCCTCATTTCAATTTAAAACTTACAAAACTGAACCAATAAGTGATAAAAATAGTTGAACTTTCCAGCTCTGATTGGATTATGTTTATTGGTATCACAAGCACATCCAGAAGCCTACTAATGTCATTATTGTCACATAAGGGTAGGCTACTGTCTGCATCTCAACACACCAAGAAGTGACATGGGAATATACTGTCAGTAAATTTCAGTGACAGTTGTTTTTAAGCCCAAATATGGATAGACTGAAGTCACAGAACCTAAAAAATAATTACATTTGGACTGTGTAGTCAACATATCAAAATAAAATACATTTTATTAGGGAGAGGGAACTGAGAGAGACATAATGCAAATGACACTTGTTCCAAAAATATCACAAAGATGCTCCCTGTTGACTTTTGTATCTTCTTTTTACTTGTGCTTGAAAGGGTTTGTAGTTTTAATTCAAGAGGATTATATGTAGATGTGCCACTCTGCTAATGCTTGTTTATGTACAGACATTGTGACCAGATTTTGAGAATTCTAAAGTGGGACACACCTGTTTACGGCTCCGTAGTAATTTGCCTTTTCTACAATTAAAAAAGAAAAAGAGAGCAGGCATAGAGTGGTAAATAATATATATAAGTCAATATTTAATTCTCTCTGGTGTTTACAATCTTTGGCATTTAGCCCCGCCTTTTATGCAAATCAGCCCTGATATCCGGAAATTAACAATCCCGTGATGTCAGGGGAGTGTTAGCATAGCATAGGAATGTCAGGACAGAGTTTCAGTATTTCAACTCTTGAAAATAGCCAAAGAAGAGCGTAAAAGTCAGAGTTAGCCTCCGTTTTCTTCGGTCAAAATGGACTTACATTTGTTGGGACGTGTTCTTCTGTCGGACAGTAGCGGGAGGAGGGATCCGTAACGGGGATGCTGCAGCCGCCGTGCTAGCCCCGCAGTCCCAGCTCAGATTTCGTGGCCACAGACAAGCAAAGGGGCGAATAACTTCAGGAGAGAGGCGATGGCACGGTTTGTGTTGGAGCAAAGATCAGATTTCTTGGACTACACCGGTGGAGGTAACCTGGCTGAAGTTTTAACGCAGAAGAGCAGCGACCTGTCAGATGTACGAGTCAGTCCGGAGGGTCTCCACATTCACGTTATCCTACGCAAACCTACCCCGGGGCTTGTGACTTTCGACAAATATGAAAGACCCCAGCTCGCCTTATCCCAGAAGAAGCAGGATTTATGCATAACCCGGACTGTGCCCATTGTGGACGTGTTGTACTTGACGCAAAACGACACCGCGGTTGTCGCAGTGGTTTATGAGAATGGAAAAGCGGAGTTTTGGAGATTTCAGGAGTCAAAACCGGGGTGGTATTTACTGCAAACGTCCGATTTGTGCAACAGCCCGCGGGCCAAAGTGGTGTCGGTGTGTTCATGCGCTAACTCGATTATTTGGTGCGAGGAGAGGCCCCCATCCGAGAGCTCTCCTGTCCTGAGCTCCTCCAGGAATAAACTGAGATTTTGTGTTTGTAGGCGGGACTTTGAGGTGGAGGAGGGCGGGGTTCTTCTGAGAGGAGTCAAGATTGCTCTGCATAATAATCCTAAATTCACTGTAATTAGTTCAGGGGAGTATGTTTATCTTCTGCCTGACTTAAAAACCAAACCACTGGCCATAATCAACAAAGTCTTCCTCTGCTGGTCTCCTCGCCGGGACATTTTCAGGTTAAGCACCACTTGTAAAACTACGCCAATCAAAGAAGACACCTTATCAATCAAAGAATCTGACTTTAAAAGACTGCTTACAGACTGTTTAGGTTTCTTATCAACTCTGGATTCTCCTGAGATCTGTTGCTACTCATCTACAGGTTGTGGAGGATTGGTACTTCTGCTCAGCTCAGGGTGGGCATGTTTTCTGCAGAAAGATGGTATACTCCGTCAAGTTTATAAACTGGACAATCACTTGCATGTATTTGATTCCAACATCAGCCTCTGCGTGTACCAGGAAACGCTAGCTTTACTAACAGACCAATCACTTCACCTTATAGACCTCAATTGTGGCACAGAACGTGGGAAAATAAAATTAAAAAATGCAGGGCTGTTATTCAGAAATCAGAATGAGAAAGGTACACCACAGTTTGTCTCAGACGAGGGAATCTTTTTAGTGACAGAAACAAAGGAGGCAAATTCAAAGTTAAAGTCAAATAATGTGGAGAACATTCAACCTGGAGCACTTCTGATTGAGGCTGTTTTTGAAGAGGCGTGTAAATATTATCAACAGAGGAGTCTAAGCAGCACCAGACTCACAGTGGACGCACTGAAAAAAGGAGGCAGGTTCCAGGCTCCTATCTCCTTAGCCACGATCCTCAGAACCTACCTCAGCACAGGATGGAGGCACAGGGGAAGGCAAAATTATGTCCAAAATGGGGATGACGCTGTAGCAGGACAGGATAAATTGATGAGTTCTCTCGAGACAGAGTTGAAAGCTCTGGTTTCTCTGGAAGAGGTCAAAGGTCACCTTGTGAAGGGAACTGTCAAAGAGGTGGAGGCGCTGTGTGAGAATCTGGTGGAGAAGGAGGTTTCCAGACTTCTGTCGTGCACTGAGATCGATAAAGATTCTCTGCTTTACCTCAATACTATTTTTAAACTCTTCCCTTGTGAGGCTTGGAGGGCAGTTCAGGTCGCGCTTCAGTTTCACTACAATGGCGAGGGCTTGTCCAGCAGCTCGCCTCACGAAATCTGGAAAACTGTGCTAACTCCGGCTCCTAGCTCCCCAGTTAGCAAGCACTGTACCAATGGGGAGTACAAGAATAACCTGAATGCCAATCATATCACAAATTCGAAGCTGAAAGCACCGGTCATGCCTGTGTTTGAACTGCTGTGCCACTCGGTGTATCTATTTGAACCTAGCTGGCTGCCTTCATTCCTAGAGTTATCACAGCAGCAGCAGGGGTCAGCTGGGCTAGCTCTGAGCCTGGCATCTTCATCGTGGGGGTTTCCTAATGGGAGGGGAGTCGAAAGCACTGATAAAAATGTGCCTTTGTACAAACGGGCCTTGTCTGTGGTTGCAAGCCTAAGCTCAGATCCCGAGCAGAGCCAGGACTTGGAAGTAGAGTTGTTATTAGTGAGTGGGCGCCCCAATGCCATTCTTCAAGCACTGAGGATTCTAATGGGCAGACAGCAGTGGGACAGGGTTACCCAAGTAGCCAAGAAATTCTGCAAACAAAGTCCACTTCTGAACAAGGAAATCTTCAGTACATTACTCTGTGAAGTCGCACAACACAGAGAACTGGATCCTTATCTGGAGCTACTGTGGTCCCTTTGCCCTGAAGACATCACCGTGACTAATATACTCAACATGGTTCTAAAAAATCTGCCCTTTCCAAAAGCAAATTCATCCTCTTCTTTCCCCCTGTCCACTACAGCCTCCTCTCCCCTGGCCCCATTTGCAGACTCTCAGAGCAGTCAGCTGACCATCGGGCTGCTCAAGCCTCTACTCCGCAAAGTTCTGGAGAGAGAAACAAAAAGTAATCAGGGCTATGTGGACATCCTCCAGTCACCATCGTACCCCCCTCCTACACCCCCCCGGCTGCCTGTGGAGCGCCCCAGGACGGGTACAGACGAGAGCACAGAGTCGGAGCAGAGCATCACCTCTGTGGGGCTCTCAGAAGCACAGGAGCAGCCGACTGCTCACTCCAGTGTGAACAAAGCTCAGATCATCGCTTTAGCTGCCAATCTGACTTAATTAGCCACACGAGTATCAAACCATTTACTATAGTGCTGTGTAATTGTATATTTAATTTGGAAATGGTCCATTGAAGAATGACTACTAATGCAGTATGACTACTGATCTTACCAGTGTAAATACTACCTAAGTCTGTTTTAAATGTGTAGTTGCCTTGTTATTTAAGCCTTAATGCCTGCATGAGCTGTATATAACAAACTAGTGAATTAAGAGTATTACAAAGGCATAATGTATAGTGTTAGTGTTACAGTGCCTCAATGACTACCAAAACAAGCCAACTTCCCAATACGAGGAAGTATTTAAGTTAAAACTGTTATAGCCTTTTATAGCTATCACCTATTATGGCCATTTGTTAGTGTTTGGCTGGATACAGTAGACATACTAACGAGCTATTTATGCAATACTATGTAGAAAAAATAAATTCTGCAGTATTGTTATAAAGCTGGTTCAGTATTTTGAAGTTAACGTATCACAAACACTCAAGCAGTAACTAAGCAGCTAATGTATCTTAACTTAATCTACCTTGAATAGCTTTGCTTGTGTGCCTCCTTTGGCCTGACTGTCTCCAGACCCTGTCCCTTCACAGTGCAGCGGGACATTCCAGACCAATGCCCTGGAAAAGTGACTCACAGTTTCACTTCAAATTAAATTTCAGAGCTAATTGTGTTAAGGCTGTAGAGGGCGAAGTGCATAATACCAGAACAGGCCTCTTACATCAGGTCCTGAATTAAGATAAAGCTCTTTGACAATATGCTTAAATGTTTTAACATAACAGCAGCCCTCAACCCATCAGTATTATCAGTACCATAGCAGCATTTTATGTTTATGTTCTTAAAATTATTTTTGTCCTTTGTTTTTGTCTGTTATTTTAATTGCTGCTTTTGTAGCTGTTGAATCAAGTGGGATTTGATTTAAAGTATTAATTTATAAAGACTTTTGGATGTAAGTGGAGGTTTAAAATAAACTATGGATTTGCTGAAAGAGTTTTAGGACAATCTGAATATATCATTGCCTATCAGTGCCTTTCTTTGTTAATAGGGTGTCCAGCTTTTAGAAAAAATACCACTTTTTACTGTTCCTTTTCATTTGTTGTTGTTATTTTAGTGTTAGCTGTACTGGATGACATTGCATATTTTACAGTATGACCAAACAAGTCATGGTTCCCCATTATAGGACTGTGAAAATGTTGCACACTTGATTGCTTTTCAAGGGCCCCCCCATGTGCGTCATCAAATTCTGTATGCGTTGTAATGGTGAATGCTATAATTAAACAACAATACTACGCCCTAATGTCTCTGCTTGTTTTTCAGCATCTTGTCTTCTGCCAAGTCCTGCTACACTTCTGGTTTGTTCAGACTGTCCGCATAATCCATTTGCAACCACAGTGCCTCTACAAAAAGGCTAATTACGTTATTAAACATGTATGGGGAAAAAGCTCTAAGTTCCCACTGACTGTAGGCTCAAGAGCAAAGACAAATATGCCAGTCTTGCATTACCATGTGAAATCTGCATGTTGGTTGCTACAAAACTGAAACCAAGAGAGAATTTTGCAACCAGGGACCTTCTTTTTCATCTTAAAATACAAAAATATAGTGTCAAGAGTCTCGATGTACTAGTGTGATGGTCTGTTTCGAGAGACTATTTCAGATTCCAATCCAGTTACAGTTAAAGGCAGTAAATGCGCAGCGTGATGGTGCATTAGCTTATCTCTGACATTAACACCACACTTAATTGCATTTTAAAACAACAGCTAATCTTTTAGAGGGAAACTAGGGCAAGTAAAGCACTAAAAGAATAAAACATCACAAATAATTTAATGCAATACAAAAATCTAATCTTAATTATAATTACAAAACAGTACAAAAATAATGTTGGTCACACAAAATAACATCAAACAAAACTTAAATCATTGCAAAAATATTCCTTACATTTTTGCATAGTGTGCTCAGTTGTAATAGTGCAAACAATTCAACATGTTTTACCAAAAAACACAGTCTATACAATACATATCATCAAATACACAGAACAATATAAGTGGTATCACAGGCTGGCACAATTACCTCCCAGATTGGGCCAGTTTGAAGTTTTTTCCAAATACAATCAGGATGTCACAGGCAGTGTACAGTACTAAATAGAAATAAAGACAGCATCAGGAATTGAAATTAAGAACCAAAAACACAGATATGCATTGTAAAAATGTTAAAGTTGTGGATGACAATTATAAAATAAAATAAAAGTTATAATTAAAATATTATATGACACATTTTTTTATTCCAAAAAAACAAAACAAAAAATCAAACGGTGACATCCCACATCTTAGCAGTATGTTGTCATGTTGATGCCTTGTGAGCTCTGTGTGACAAATTTGGAGCTGCCACTTCAATTGTATTTCATTTGGGCCCTGGGGATGTAGTTCATGTTGATGTGTTCACTGTTAAGACAGAACATACACACTTAACAGCGTGTTAAACAAAAATACAACATAGGAACAAAGCACTAATCTGTACTGCATGTAACTTACTCAAACAGATCAGTGTACTTCATTATTCTGTAGTATTTGGCCAGTTTAATGGTTAAGATGATACTCGGGATGAGGAAGATCATGCACCATCCCAGGCTGAACCAGAAGGCATTCTAAAAATACAAAAAGATAACTCAATGTTTTATACTTATAATGGTTTATTTCACATGTGAAGGCTTAAAGCTGCACTATGCAACTTTTCTGGTGCTGGATCTGTATGTATCTGTATGTCTCTATAGAGATGAAGAGTGGTTTTAACGTCTCAAAAAGTCTTTACACAGTGTATTCTTACAGTGAGCAGAGTCAGATTTGACCAGTAATGTGTGGTGTAATGCCAGTGTGCGGAACATTCCACGTAACACAATAACAGTGGAGACAAGCAGATGGCGGGGGTGACCTGAAAAGTTACAGAGTGCACCTTTAAGTTTTGCATAATATCTCACCAGAGACTCCACCATGTTGGAGCACACGATAATCTCAGCAGAGTCCACAGCTCCTGCCATTGGCCCACAGCGACCAACCTCCTGAGTGATCTGAAAGCATAAATCGAATCATGAATATAAATAATACAATGGACAAAGCATTATTTTGTTGAAAACTCCAAAAATGTATTTCTCCAAAAATACCATTTTTTTGGCAAAGTCAGCAAAGGCTGTGAAGTATCCCAACTGACAGTCCAAAAAGAGACCGCTTTCCTGGAACCAACAGAGTCAGAGAGCAGGAGTCAGTTCTGGGCATTTGTGAACTACATCCTGTTGAGAATTCATGAGAGAGAGACTGGAACACGAGGCTAACTCCTCGTGTTCCAGTCCTAATCCACTGACCTGACCTGAAAATAAGTTTGTTTGGAGTAGGGCAAGGAGTAAGGAGAACGTGTTCAATGGAATAAGTAGAATGTGGTAATGTCATTGTCCCAAATGGAGGCATGAACCTACAGTATATATTCTACTTTCTTGTAACAAATCCAAATGGTAAATTCACAAATGTTGAACCTATTTCTATTAGTGACTCGTCCTTAACTCACTATATTTTAACAAAACCACAATATTAATTTTAGCTACAGCACAGTATTGTGATGTCACCTGAATCCCAGCCAAAGTTACAAGTGGTAAAGTAGCTTCAGTATTATTACTATGTAGAAGGAATGTTCCAAGTAGTGATTTTCAGTAGTTTAGTAGTAGTTGCATGCTGCCCCCGCAACCCAGCTGGATTAAGCGGGAGAAGATGGATGGATGGATAGTAGTAGTTGTAGTAGTGGTAGTTACAGCAGTGTGGTTAGAAGTGAAAGTGAAAATTACTTTTTTCCATTTAATCCTAAACAGGTTGTATAATTGTTGAGTATACACAAACATGGGTAACTTTATGACTTGCAGTAGTCATTTTAGTACACTTTGGCTTATGCAGTTCTAGTACTAGTAAAAGAATATAGAATTGCACTTTCTTTTATATCAGATTCCTACTCAACTATTCAGTGTATCTACACACATGAGTAATTATATGACTTTAAGTAGTAATTTGAATACACCTCTAGCTAGTGTACAATTGTATACATACAGTAGTACTAGTAAAAAAAGTTAAAGAATTGAAAAAATAAAATATCAATGTTATCATGATAACTTTCTGCTAATTTCTGCTTTTTATTCTTATTCATGTTGGATAATTCTTCACTGTATCTTTGTATATGGATCATTTTATTATATGACTTGAAGTAGAAATTTGAACACACCTTGACCTAGTGTAAAAGACTGTATATTGTTAAAAATCCCGTAGTATAAGCACAAAGCTGTGATGCTGGTCTGTGTGCAGGGCCTTGAGGCTAAATGATTGTGGGCCTTACAGAGCCACATGCACGGCCACATGCACGGCCACATGCACGGCCACAGGCACGGCCTCCCTCATGTCCAGCTCATGTGACCTGCTGCGCCTGTACTCACGGTCTTCACGATCTGAGTTGCATTTTTGTTGAAGAAGTCTTGTGCTACTCCCACGCTCCTCAGCACCTCCCCCACCACGGCCTGCAACAGATGCCAACATTTAACCACAGAGAGATAAAGTGCTACTGTAAGGATTATTATTAACTCAAGTTTATAGTACCCACATTGATTCCTGCCACTGTAGAATTCAGCTCATTGATGTGTGAGAGTATGGTTGCCTAAAAGCAGAAATTAAGCTTTAAAATTCAGACAATAATGAAGCAAATATATTAAAACTAATTTGATCTGTTATAGGTTAGTTTGGTTGAAACGCTCACCAGTTGGGGAAATATAATAGTCTCAATATCAGCCTGGATTTTTCTTAGACTCCGGGCTTCATTTTGAAGTTCCTGTTTGGTTTTACCGTTACCTAACTAAAATAGGAAAAATTAAAAAATTACAATTATTAAATTTAAGCATGATGACATTGTGTGGTTAATGATTTCATAGCTCAATAACTTGTGCTCATCATCATTAAACTGTGTAGGTTACTCACTGTTTGTGCCAACTGGTCAAGTTTGTCTGCCGTGGTGTTCAAGTTAATTTTGGACATGTTATTTATCTATAAAAAGCAAAAGATGTGAATACAAAGTAGATTTACCACAACTATAATAATTATCATTATTCTGCATCATTCTGCATGTGTCCTGTACCTCCTGAACTGGAGTTTTCAAATCAATGTTTCCTGCCTCTGAGGAAAGATTCTTTAGTTGGTCTTTCACTTCTGGAGAGAGGAAACTGACCGTGGGCAGGTTGATGTTGGTGTCCTCAAACTTCTTCTTAATTTCATCTGTGTACTACAGATAAAAAGTGTCACATTGCAATATAAATATAAATATAAATATAAA
>JACN01011900.1:0-13004 GCA_000787155.1 Scartelaos histophorus | reverse complement strand
ATCATATTCATTATCAAGCATAAAAAGTGTAAGTGGGAAAGTTGTGTCACTTTTCTGGTGGAGGATCTGCAGTGTTTTTATCACTATAAAGATGCCATTGTATGATATTAAATGTATTTCACCAGGACCAAGTTACAGATCAGTGTGGTCATAGTAACTGAATACATGCAATAAGGTTAATGCCATATTGCAGAACATTCACAAGGTAAAGCAGTAATATCTCCAATTCCTCCTCCTTATACAGATAGAAGTACAAGTTTTGTCATGAATCCACAGGTGAACACTGTGCAGACAAACCCGGTGACTCCTCGCGGGGCCCGGGTCTCCTCTCCCCTGCACTCGGCTGTGTTTACCTGGGGCCAGAACACCTCATCCATCTTTGATTGTTGTGAAATATTACGGCGGTGTCACGGCAGCACAGCGGTCTTTCCAAACCTCATGCAATATTCAGAGGTGATGATATAAGATTCCCGCTAATGAAAAAACTGTAGCCAATACAAACAGGCCTTTCATAAACATCTAGGGGAACGCGGCGGGCGAAATGGGTTTGCAGTAACTAATTTGTCACGTGACAGTTTTCATATGGCTCTTAGTTACGTCTGATGTGTATTTATAGAAGTAACTTGGCATTGTATTTACTTTTTTTGCTTGGAATGTTTCACAGTGAGGCACTAAAAGTATCTATGTTCATGGACGTAAGCAGATCAATTCAGTGGAGATACAAGATCCATGTTCTGAGCAATAAAATCACACTTTTAATACCGTATTGTGGAACATACCAAGCAAACCAATGATATCTCCTGAAAGTGTGGCATGCACTTCACAGGGAAAAGTACGCAATGCATCTTTAAGTCAAGTGTTGAATTCTTTACGGACTTGGCAAAGTTTGGTGCTTAGAGGGACATAAATGGTTGGATGCGGGGAGGGGATGGTGGTTTAAAGGTGCAGATGGAGAGGTTTTGGTGCATTATGTAACTTTTCTGGTGGAGGGGGGGGTTGCGCTACTTGAATGAATGTGTTATGGCTTTGACTAAAATGTTTTATAATATAGGATATGACGTTAAACTTGTAAGTGCAAAGAAAATACAATGAAAAACATGGATTCTTGCTGTAACCAGATTCGCTCCTTGTAAATAGATATTTTGAATGAAATGCTGCTTTATAAGTGAATGAAACAAAACTAAACTCCAGGTTTTTGATGAGAAAACTACATTATAACATAGAGAGGAGCACAACATGGGGCCTTTAACCTTAAACATAGCCTAAATAATCATCTAAATTTGGAAAAAAAAACCCACAAAAAACCATATAAGACACATGGGAACATACTGTAAGTCTGGTGGGAACATTGAGCTGACCCTTCTGCACTGACTCGGAAAGAGGAACGACCCGTTTCTATAGATACTTTAGAGCTGATGTCATCAACGTTCCCTTGGGATGTCACGCTAACTGTAAGCACTGCTCCGTCTGAGATTTATTTGCACACAATCTGGCCGGAAGGAGCTGGTGTTAAAATGCTACGTAAAATCTAACACTTAAACAGGACCATGAACGCACCTATTGATCAAAAGCTCCTGAAAATGTATTGTTTAAACAGATTTAGTGTTTCTTTTTTAGTTTTTAGACAATCTTAAAACATTTTTGACAGTGTTTAATGTGTGCATTGTGTAACAGCTGAACATTCCTCCATATACAGACATATAAAACCCCCCCAGCGTGATGTCACTGTACAGTAGTCGAGTCTAGACATAGTATAAAAGACAAATGATTTACAGTGGCCTCCCTGGTAGTGAAAATGTGAAAGGACGTAAGTGCCCTCTTGAACATGTCAGTAATCTTACCGGACGAAATGCAGCACGTTTGGACAAAAAACAGGCAGCGCTCTGAGCCCCGTCGCACGCTAAAAAACCAGCCCTTTGTTAACATGTTTTACACTGTTTGGAATCCCCTTCTGTTCACACACCGACTGCCGTGTGCGTCGTTCTTTTGAGTGCACGGGGGGCCTGCAGCTTACACGCACTAACCCCTTTTATTATAACGCTGTCTGCTGGATTGTGCCGTCCATTCTCTGCACTGACGTGTTTTCAACCCTCTCGTCACTATTTTGCTCATCCCGCACTTTTAAACGCACACATGTACAAAATACTGAACATACTCGCAGACCTGTCATGATAATTAAAGAGCCTATATTATACAGAGTTGATTCTTCTGAGGTTTGAGCCATGTTAGAACGTTATTACCTCATCAAAAACATACCCAGGTTTCTGTTTAGCTTCATTCACAAGTTTGAGTAATCCTTTATTAGTCTGACGACATCTTCAAAGCTCAAAATATAATACTCAGTTCCTTGCGATGTCATGAACTGCAGTTTTCAAACGTAATAAGGTGGGACAAAGTGTTTTCTGTTTGAGAGAAGAACCTAAATATGCAGGATTTGTGTGTTAAACTTGTGTGAATGAAGCAAAACGCAACTCCAGGTCTGTTTGTGACAAGGAACATTGTAAAATAGATCAGAAAATAGCACAATATGGGTAATATATCAACTTATTCTTCAATATAAGACAGATTGATTGATACATTGGGGTCAGTATTCGTCATTTGGACTGTTTCAAGGAACATTTTTAGTATTTTTCTTTACTATGATCAGATTTGAGCTGAGGATTGAGTTATTAACTTCTTTGGCTCATTATAAATACAAAATAATGACTAAAGTGATAGTAATTTTGCTATATTTGTATTGCATTTTGTGTTTTTGTAGCTATTTAGAACCATTTTGGGGGATAATTCTACCTTACAGTTATTTGTCAGTGGCATAAATTAGCTTCAGTATTGTCTAAATTTTTTTCAAACATGTATCATACGTCAAAATTTGTCATCGTGTCAGGCGTACGTACTTGCCGAGGGTATTCAGGACAGGTTAGTAGTTATATGGAAGATTCAGAGGTTTGCATCAGCATCTTTTCCAGTGGGAATAGACAAACAGGACAAGTGGGTGGAAAATGTGAAAAAAGATGAGAGAAAAAGAAGAGAAAGAAGATAAGGAAAACAACACATGTGATACTGAGGTGAAAGGGATTTCCAGAAGGGAGGGGGGAGATGGGAGACTCCCCTTGCAGGGATTTCCTTGCTGTGATGAGGTCTCTCTCTTTTTTCTTTTTTTTTCTTTTTCATCGCAATGTAATTGTTCCAGGTATCATTACAAATTCCTACTCGTGCGTTCATACTCATCACTGCAACACTCTTATTCGGAATATTTAGGAATAAAAAACAAATGCAAAAAATACATAAATTAAAAAAAAAAAAACAAGGCTGCAAGCTGTCACCAGATGAAGGGATGAGGAGATGGGGGAAGGAGAGAAGAGCAAGTTGGATGGGGGAGGGATGGAGGCATTGCAGAGGCGCACTGATGCAAATGCAACATAATGCAGTGGTGCTGTTCAGATGTACATGGGGCAAGGACATCTGAAGGGAGAGAGGGGAGTCCCGGTGGGAGAGACGGGCCTAAATAGTCGCTAAATATCTGGACTGCACCTCTGGCCCTATAAAATATGAGCTCAGGTTCACGCGCAATGAAAAGGAAACGCGCTATTGTATCGACGGTTCTTTCTGGCACCAAATATGGACACAGGAAGAGCTTATGTTGCAATATTCTCTGATAATCTTGTTTCCTCATCACAAACATTCTTGGTGTTGAGTTTAGTTTCATTCACACAGTCGCACGAGTTCTTTTCTCAAATGCAAAACACCTTATGATGTCATGTGGTAATACAGGAAGTGCTGCACTGTGTTTCTAAACTCCATACAAAAGGTAAAAGTAGCTGCTGTCTTATCTGAAAGACGTCATAAGGTGGAACAGAGCATTTTGAGCTTTGGAGATGTAGATAGTCTAATAATAAAGGGTCACTCAAGTACATTTTTGATAAGTTAACAACATTATTACATGGCTTAAAGAGACAATTTTGTGTAATATAGGACCATTAAAAATAGTATTCTGGTTTGGACTGGTGATTTCCACAGAGTCTACTGATCTATGCCTAAAACATTTTGAATAACCAATAAAAGAATGTACTTTTTCTGACCATATTTGCGTGCATTTGCATTTTTAAGTGTGTCATTTTGCACAAACAAGAAAAGGTTGTTTGTTCAATGGTTCTTTGGCTGAAAAATGTTGAACTCTTGAACTCTTAAACCTTTTCATAGCTAATAGATAATATTTAGCTTTCCAAAAAACACCAGATCTAAACTCAGCCTATATCAGATCTAAATGAAGGATACACATGGTTAAAATGAGACTCACTAATGATGAACCCAATGCAAGACAAAAATATTATACATTTGTCTCTGAATGAATGAGATATTTATGTTACTCAGTCTTTTTATACCAACCGTCCCAACCCGGTGTGTTCCAGTTTTGAAAATCTGGTCATCCTTCACATGTACCAGGATGTAGTTTGAGAAAAACACAGTTATAACCATGTTCAGGAGCTGTACAATTAGTTTAGCCTTCCCTTAACTAAATAGGTTTTCCACTTAGAATCACACCAAATTCAATTTAATTTTACCCGAAGTGAATTTGACTGGGAATAAACTTCAATTCTCTGGTCCAAATCTGATTTTCTCTCAATAAACATAACATTCCTGCGGTACAGTACACAGGCGTGAACACTGGGCTGCTGTTTGCTGCAGGAAACATAGTTATCCCTCCCGTGTAGCCCGGTCTTGCGCAAATGTTACGTAATATGATTTCTTGCCGACTGGGTTGACATCAGATCCAGCCTCACTGCATGGACTTCAGAATGTACAGACACGTGCTCGCCGGACCGCTCAATAATTCATGGCCGATATAAGCTGTGGTGGAGCGGGGCGCGATGGGCTCAGATGGACCCGGACACTGAAGAAGTCTTTATGAATAGGAGGCTTTAGGTAATGTAGCCAAAGCCGTTGCGCCGGTGCAACTTTCAGAGGTAATCGAGTTTCAGCTAATTTGGGGCTACAGTCAGACAGCCACACCACAGCTCATTGTGCGGGTAAATGGTCACACAGGAGCAGGACATACATTTTTGATACTTCATTGGGTACAGTGTGGGGTGTTTGGTCACTTCTTTACAAAGGTTCACTTGTAGGACTATCCATGTCAATACATCCATGTTGAGAATAACCAATCTCATCTGATTGCACAAAGTTAAGAAGGGTTTGACGAGGTTTGTGCTTGGATGGGAGATGCTGATGTCATAGTGTCATAGTGTTGTTTCCTTTGGCAAGGCACTTCACCTTCCTGACCTCCAGTGTTGAACTATGCCAGAAAAAATTACATTCTATTAAGTATCTGATCGTGTTTGGGTTTGGCTTTTTTTTTCCACAGTCTGATCTCTGCTTTTGCATACTTTTGTTGTTCTTTAAGGCAAGACACTTCACTTGCCTTGCCTCTAATATGAAAGCAGAAGTAAAAATACAATAAGCTGTAAGATGCTACACGATCATTACACTGATGCAACCTCACAATCTTAAAATGAAAATCTTATTCATGCTTTGGAAACCTGAACCAATTTTTTTCAAGATGGAGGATAGGTATTTTTCGATCCGCATGTAGACGAGCGATCGAACCTTCAGCTACTTTGTTGTTCAACTATTTCAATTCTCTAAACCCACCGCTAAAATTAAAACACAACTCTTACTGCGGAAAAAAACTGACAAAACGACTTCTTACTTCTCCTTCAACGCCTCCATTTTGTGATTTAATAATTCAATAAAGTGAAGCCTAAAATAATCTGCGCCGTCTCTCGCTGCCAGGAACAATTCAGTTACCCCAGCGACGCCTCACGGTGACAGCGGTTTGTGCTTAGATTACGTATTTGTTTGGTCGAGTTCTCAGCCCTCGGTCTCCTCGGTCTCCTCTGTCTCCTCTATCCTCCTCCTGTCAGTCTAATCCACAGTGTAAAGACAGGGACAGTTCCAGTGCCCTGTCGCAATGAGCTCCGGGTCATGTTTTATGCATGTGGGGCAAAAACGAAGGGCTGCACTGCAAGGAAAGGTTAGCGCTTTGAATTAGTGAAACAACTGGATTTGAGTTCGTTTTGACAGCTAGGATTTAGTCACATGCACCATTTAGTCACATGCATACACCAGTTTCTTGCCATTTTTGCAGCTTATTTTGATTTTATTATTACCGTTTATATTTTTCCTCTTTATTATATTGTACTGTGAATCTTCAGGCGGGACATATTACGCCGTCTGCTTAATGCATTGCACAGTTTTGCATTAAACTTAACTTATAGGCTTTACAGGCCTGTTTAGAGAAATTTAAGGACTCAGGGCAAGCTTCACATGGGCCCCATCGTAACCTAAATTAATAGAATATTTAATTATGAGTGTATTTACTGCAAGAAAAACAACTAAATAAAATATATGATTTTTTCCTGTGTTCAGACTTATACTTGTACTGTTTGTCTCCATGGGAAAATGTAAGAAAATATTAGATTCAATTTAAATCCAAACATTAGCTTTTGATAATAAAGAAAAAAATCACATTAAATTATTTCTCACATTTTAATTTTACTAATCTGTGCATTTTATTGTTACTTTGAGCATGTAAATTAGCTTGAATAAAAAAGTAATAAACTGAACAATCTGGAAAAAATGTTAATGTCCAATTGCGGCCTATATAAAAACACGTACATCCTTCTTTTTTGCAATGACAGTTCGGAGCACAGTGGGAGACAGTCATGTGAAAGGTGGTGACAGCAGCTCGCGTGGGGGGTGTGAGTCGTCGAATCCAGGGCAGAACGGTCAGCCAACAGTCACTGAAGGTTTATCCACAGCTGTGAGTCTGACACGGGGCCAAATGTGAGGGGAGCCAGACCAGAGCCCGGCCAATGAGGTAACACTGTCAGGAAAACACATCAGCAAAAACACTGCAATTTAAATACATGTGTCAGTGAGGAGTTTGAACGCTGAGCTCGTCTTACTGGAGAAAAGAGTCACTGCTGTAAATGCTCTTTGTGTGTGAAATTAGACTGGGATTTGTGCATGTAGTAAAATAGCAACTTTTATAGTTTCTATATTAAGCAAAATTTAGCTTTAAGTCATGTTAGAATGTTGTTCTCTCCTCAAAAACATACCTGATGTTTTTTTTGGTTTATCACATGTTTGAGCAACCTTTTATTATTAGTCTGTCTACATCTCCAAAGCTCAAAATACTCTGTTCTACCTTGTGATGTCTTGAAGTTTTCAATAACAGCTACCTTTATTTAGTAGAGATGGGCAATTCCAGGGCTGAAATGATCCAAATGATTTTAATAAAGGTGTAAAGAGGTTTAAAAACACAGTGGAGCACCTCCTGTATTATACCATATGGCATCACAAGGATCTCACATTGCTGACTCGTTGTTGCAAAAAAGTGTCAAAAAGTTTAGACAAATCAACCTACTTTATATAATATTTTAGCAGGAAGACATTTCTCTAGTTTTTCTCTAGTTTTTCTCTAGTTTTTCTCAAATTTTTCTCAAATTTTTCTCTAGTTTTTCTCAAAATTTTCTCTAGTTTTTCTCTAGTTTTCTATTGAAATGGGTGGAATTTTGTTTTTGTTTGACTAGAAGTGCCAACCACAACAAGCATGTGGGTTAATAACCGTCAGAAGTAAAACAGCCGGATGGAAACTCAAGGTCCATTGTGCAATATCTCAATGCCGTCAGGGGAATGGGAAAATCTTTCTGCACATGCAAGTCAGTAGATGATAAGAAGTGCCTATAGCTGAAATAATAATATTGTGAAAGATGTCTGTGTGATCCCTCAGTCATCCAAGTAGGATCTTTAAACAAAATACACATTCTATTCTGTCAACTGTGAAGATTGAAGATGTTCTGCAGCTCCTCCAAGAGCATCTGGTCAGATTAGTGGTGGACACTGCCTTATATCTGCTGGAAGAGAGAAGCTTACCGCAATTATTTAAGGTTTAAAGTTTATAGTGATGGGAGAACCAACACATAAGGAAGCGTGAAGGACACATCTATTTCATAATAAAGCTCATTTTATTATAGGATCTATTACTATGCAGCTAACTTAGTTGAAGACACTTTTTATAGAAAGCGTTTCCAGGCATCCTTTAATGAGCACGTTGACTATAAACTCAATGTGTTTCTAAACATACCACAACGTGCTCCCAAGTGACTAAAAATAGCCTTTACATTTTCTCTCCACGCTCACATTTTCATATAAGGCTAAACTAGCACAGACTCTGCAGCTCCACATGCAGTAATCTTAGAGTCTTCCAATGTTAACGAATTTGAAAACAGCAAATAAACTTCACACCTCGGGCTACAAAACATGTCATTTAGAAGAGCACTTTGAAAAACAAGGCAGAATAAAGTGACGAGATGCCCTCATTAAAAGACTTATTATATGTATCCTAAAATGTACTTTTATAAGCTCCAATATTATGCAAAACTGACTCTTGTGAGCTTGACATGTTAGGATGTTGTTACTTCATCAAAAACATACCCGCAGTTGTGTTTTTTTGTTTCATTCACACATGCTCGAGTAACCATGCATTATTATCTGTCAGGAAGCAGTAGTTTTCAAGTTTACACGTACCAATTATATTTAGTTCAGTAGAAATTATAAATCCCGTTGCTGGAATGATCCAAATGATTCTAGTGGAGGTATATGGAGTTTAAAAACACAGTGGAGCACTTGCTGTATCACAGTGTGGAACAGAGCGTTGTGTATTAGAGGGAAGAACACAGGGTTTGTGCGTTAAACATGTGTGAATGAAACAAAACACAACTCCGGGTGTGTTTGCGATGAGGAAACAACATTATCAGAACGTAAAACGGCATCATCTGAGCGCTTAAATCTCTGAAATTAAACAGGCAAGAATTGAGCTTATCAGAAACCGGGGTTATAAAACTAGTTGAAAGCTGATTTCACGGTTGTGCGAAGGTGTCACAATCCAGAAGAGGGGAATTCACGCTTTAACTTTATAACACCTCTCCCTAGAATTTACAGCAGTGAACAACACCTATTGCACAAATTGTACTTTTACTTAATGACAGCTCAGGTTTCTTACAAGGCTTGTAATATATTATAATTTAGTTGGAATGCTGCGTAACCTACTGTTACCTACACACCTTAACCTTAAAGAGCCTGAGTTACACTGTCCTCTGTTCGAACACACAACGCTACAAGTCCAGGTGTGGTTTTGAGGAGTCAATTTTGTGTATTATAGAACCTTTAAACTAACCTGAAACAATGGTCCTTCTATCCACTAATATATAAATGAATTGTGGGAAAGTTTACACAGATTCTGCTATTGTCCATAAGCACAAAGGCAAAGCACCCATAAATAAGAGACATGTGAAAATTCAGCTCACGTCCAGATAACAGAATACATTTTTCAGCATCTACGAAGGACAAGCTTCAAAGAAAATGACTTCAAAGAACACGCCTTCCAAGGAATGATTACTGATGTTAGGGAAAGCCTATCCCACATCAATATTTTACATAACCGCGCATCTCTACACACCCACTTTTTTGCCCTTGTGTGAAATATGCTCATATGAAGTATTTTTGTTGCTTTTGCAGTGGTGGGATTTTCTAGTCTCTTGCGTGTGTTCTTAATGATCACTTTTCAACCTTAAGTACGAGAAATGTAACAAAATCTTAATCTCTTGCTAAGATATTTTCACGATATACATGTCATGGTATAATACTTTTTCCTCTTAAAAGGCTGAATCCAAAGAACTAAGATTTAAAAATGCTAAAAACATAAATTCTGCACTGAAACGGAGCAAAGGATCATGGTCTATGTAGTTCTATCTGTTTTTTGTTTGTTTTTTAGCTTTTGCTGCACCATAACTATTCGTATAAGCAAATAAATGTGTAAACGGAGCAAAGGATCATGGTCTATGTAGTTCCATCTGTTTTTTGTTTGTTTTTTAGCCTTTGCTGCACCATAACTATTCGTATAAGCAAATAAACATGTAATTTGATATATTGTGATGGTCCACAATAATACTGCGAGGCCGTTGACGTCACACCTTTGACGGCGTGTCACAATCCAACATCAGCTGTCAACTGTCGACTTGTTTTCAGTCAATCACAGCCTTTTCCTTTCAGTTAACTGCTGCTCAAGTCATTCATGTAGTTGGAAAATGGACTCCCCCATCATTATTGTGTAATATGACTTTTTAGTATTTGACACAAAAATAAGCACATATGCTACAAGTCACACATTTGGACACACCCTCGGATTCAGTATTTCCTTTTCTTTATTTTTACTACTTTCTACATTTTAGATACGCATTAAATATACAATTGAATGTATGCAATTATGTATTAAAGTAAAAAACATTAAAACACACAAAAGGCTGCCTACTTTGAGGATTTAAATATAAAATACATATTTTTTTATGTAATAGTAGTGCATATGGGGAACTTCACATGAACCAGCAGCCTAATAAATTTAATCTCATTGATAAACTCCTAAATTCAGTGAACCTCAATGTTGTAAAATGTATACTCAGATAATAATCCTTACAAGAATGGAAGGAATGTGGGAAAAAAAAAATCCTCATTTTGTTCTAGTAAAAAGAAAAAAATGTAAATGATCATAGTCATATTAAAATCAGTATCATATTTATCTAAATCAAGTTACAAATTTGAGTCATAATTGATTTTATTACTGCGCACAAGTACCCAGTCTTTCCTGACCGGGTACTAGTACTTAGATTAACCTTACAGGCCTTCGTAGTACTCTTACCCCCAGTAGAAACACTAATTAAACTCTAAAAGACATCGAAACTAATCTATTTTCTGCTCCCGGCGCAGATGTGTGTATTACAGCCTTATAAATATGAAAGTGAATGCTAATGTCTGTATGGATCAGAGCGCCCACCCACACAGAGCACAGTGGGCAGGTGGGAGGCTGCAGCTGCGCTCTGATTGGCCGGCGGAGGATACCCAAAGACTGGATACAAGGCTAAAATGGTTTCCCTGGCCCAAGTATGACTCCATCTCTTCACTTTGTAATATGTGGCTCAGATTGAGAATACACCTGATATAAATAACCCAGCCATCACCTTTCTTTGATGAGCTTCTGCTGGGAAAATTATACAGGAAGTGTGAGTCACGGAGAGTTTAGGAGAATCTTATACAATCTGTTATTATTCAAGGGGAAGTGGGTTTTAGTTGAAGAACGGGTGTATATTTTGTCTAAGAAATCACTAACAAGCACTTTTCACTTCAAGAATAATGTTTGTTCTGTTTTATTTGTATCCTTTTATCATTTAAAACGATTGTGCAACTTTTCTGGTAAAGGGCATTTCTCCATGAAAATCTTATTGCTTTGTGTGGAAGGTTTCACAGTATAGTATGAAGCGTTTCTATCGTCATGGAGACCAAACCAGACCAAGTTACAGGTCAGATCTGTGGAGAGGCGACCCCAGTCACAGTCAGAATGCCCATTTTTGTAAGTATTTTTGAAGAATAAAACCTCCTGTAGGTGAATATATGTAGGGTGGAGCTGTTTAATGCCATTCCAGACAGAACAATGTCGTCTCTATAGAAACAAGCAGGTGATGGACCCTCCACCAGAAAGGTTACACAATGCACCTTTAAATTAGTTTTGGCACCTGATCCAACCAATCCAATCCACTTTATTTATGTAGCACACATTTCATAAACAACAGTTTCCAAAGTGCTGCACAAATACATACTAAAAGCCACAATAATAATATAATAATAAAATAAAGACTCATTAAACACAGATTAAAACATATTAGTCCTAAAACAATAAACCAATAAAATCAAATAAGAGCAATGTCATACACATAAAAATGTTTTATGAGATTTAAGATCAATTACTATGATTTTTTTACTTTTAAAAAAACTTAATCATGTTTATACTACTGTTTAAACCCCATTTGTTAAAGATGTGCTGTATAAACTTCTGGGGAAGAGTCACCATCTGGAGAGTGTTTCACAATATGGCATTACATTTATCTATCACCATGGAGACAGAAGCCACGACAAGGCCAAGCTACAGGTCAGATTACAGATCTGAGAAACAACCTGCTCTCACTGCGAATGCCTGATTTTATATATATTTTTGAGCAATAAAAACATCCAATTGAACATCTACATCCCCATAGAGACAAATGAGGGATTTACCCTTCGCTAGAAAAGTTGCCTTTATAAACTGATGTTATAAATTGTAAATCTGGAGATATATTTGTCTTTCTGCTCCTTTTAAATTTCTGGACATGCCTCAACAGATATGAGAAGAAAATGCTGATACACGTTTCCTACATGATATGAAGTGGATCACGTGATAAAGACTTTGGAGACACATGCAGAAGACTTTTGCTATAACCACCAACCCAACTACCTTGAGCATGTTTTTCACTTCTCTTCACAACTAAAACTGGTCTGAGAACTGAAGATGAGCGAGCGCTTTCCTTCTTTTTTAAACACTGTCTACACATCTCGCTGATTGAACATTCAGACAGAAAATAGGCCAGTCATTTTCCAAGTCAGGGACAGCTCTTTTTTTGAACTGCGTCGATGTTTTCCTCTGCCCTAGTTGAATGTGTTTATTATTCATTTGTATCTAAAAGTGTGATCAAAAGCAGGACTTCTATTGTGTGTAGAGGAAATCCTTCATACTTGCACAAACTCCCTCGATTGTAGCTCTCTCTAATTACTGGCTGCTGGACTAATGAGGATCCTTGGGTGGAATACAAACATCAGCCGAGCCTTTAATTAGCGACTCCGTTGTTTTTCGTTTTCGCTGCAATAAAGAGATTTTAAAACGTGGCCGGTCCGAGTGTTCGCTGATGACCGGGCGTGTGAAGGCAGAGATGAGGATGAACTCGATGGAAAAGATTGGAGAAAGTGGCTGCACATGATTTGTCTCTGTGTATGTGAGTTTTTTACCCCATGACGATATATTGTATAATAAAGTCCTAAGATAATAATGAGACCGCTGTGTGCTGTCTGCATTTAATTAT